>JACEVL010000898.1:270000-465000 GCA_020284085.1 Aporrectodea caliginosa
TGCTTCTGCGGCCGAAAATGGCTCAACACAACCCGGGAAAACCTATTTCGGTAAACCCGTAGTTTAGGTTGCTAAATTATTTTATATCGTAAAATTAAAATGGAAGCTGGGTTGATGAAACTAAGTTTCTGATGCAATAGAAGCTGGAATGATGAAAATAATTGTTGCCTTAAGTAGAAGCTGGACCCATGAGAAAAGTTCTTTGCCTAAATAAAGGTTCCATTGATGAAAAACAAATTTCTGGTTAAATAGAAGTTGGGTCATTTTTTAATTAAATGGAAGCTGGATTGATTAATAATAATTCTCCATGAAATGGAAGCGGGATTGATGATAGTTATGATGGACATCGGTAGAGTGCTTACTTACCAACGTCAAGTACGGCATTGAAGATATTCAAATAATTTTGCAACCTAAACTACGGGATTACCCTTATTTCTGCGGCGGAATTTGTTGCCACATTTTATCTAAATCTACTCTCACCCTGACCCTAACCGACCTCACAGCGCCTAACCGACCCTCACGACGCCAATTTATAGGAAGTAACGCATTTTGAACAACGCGCTTTGAGCAAAGGTCTCCCGCCGCAGAATTGAGTAGAAAATGAGGCAGAATTTTCCGCGGCAGAAGATTTATCCTTATAGTAAACCTGTTCCTTAGGTTGGTAAATTATTTTGTATCGTCAAATTAAAATGGAAGCTGGATTAAGAAAAAATTGTTTCCTTAAGTATATGTGGGATTCATTTAACCATTTCTGTCGTGAAGTATAAGTGGTATCGATGGAAATAATTTTTACCGTAAATATAAGCTTGATTGCTGAAACTACGTTTTTTATGCAACAGAAGCTGGACTGATGAAAATAATTGTTTCCATAAGTAGAAGCTGGACCATGAGAATAGATCTTTGCTTTAATGAAAAAAAGTTCAATTGATGAAAAAACGTTTTTAGTTAAATAGAAGTTGGATAATTTACTGCATGAAATAGAAGCATGATAGATGAAAAAATTCTCACTGAAATGCATGCGGGATTGATGATAGTTATCATGACCATAAGTAAACTGATTACTTACCAACGTCAAGTAAGGCATTGAAGACATTCAAATAATTACCAACCTAAACTATGGGATAACCCAGACTTCCACTTTGGCAAGAATCCTTTCCATCAATCCAGCTTCTATTTAGGCAATAACTCGTTTCATCAGTCCAACTTCTATTAACCCTTGAACGGTAACCTTTTTTTTTACACCGGTCCTCGGTAACCTGGGGGTGTTTTCTACCCCCGGGGGTAACTACTGTTGTTTGTGAAGTAGGAACGAATTTTTCTAATTACAACGATACAGTACATCATAGTTTGATAATATTCTTTGTATTTAACACGGATATTCTATGCAGATGACTGACGTCATTACTATAATGACGTCATTGCGTCGTTATAATAAAACCAACAGTCGGTTTTGCTAATATTTCATTTTTATTGAATGTGTTTGCGTTACTGTTACCATTTAGCATAACTATTACTACTACAATTTTTTCTGGTCATGGCTGCAAGACCCAGACGGCTCAATGCAGCTCAAGCCACTGCTTCCATTCAGGAATGGATAGAGGCGGAACGTTTCGACAATGATGACGATGAGGCCACAGGGATTTTGACCAGTGAGTCCGATTCATCAGAATTTGTCTCCGGTGAAGAAGTTGACAATGTTGAGTTGAAAAACGATGCTTCGAGTTCTGCAGAAGATGAAACAACACACGATGAAGAACCAGACGAGTGTATTTCAAAAGACAAGACGTTGACATGGAGTAGTGTTCCACTGCAGCCGCCGCCTCAAGGTCGTCGCGGCAAGCATAATCTCCTCCGCGAACGTTGTTCAGTGACAATTGACAAGGCACTGCTGGTCGATCCCAGGATGTGCATCGAACATTTCCTGGATGACAAGTTCATGACAACTGTTCTCCAACATACAAACGAAGAGTTACAGCGCCGAAGACAAAAAAGAGCGGATCAGCAGCTCGTATGCCATGAAGACTTTGACCTCTTAGAAATGGAGGCATGCATCGGTCTTCTCATTCTCACAGGTGTCATGTCGTCGAAGGGAGAGTCGTCAGAACTGATGTGGTCCCAGACATTCGGCCAATGCACTGAATGTGAACAATTTGTTTGTCAGCAGCATGCTGAAAAGAAGCTAATATGTAAGAGATGTAGGCCTACAATTGAAGACGTCTTAGAAGACAGTCAGTAGAAGATGAAAGGCATGCTGTTACATTTATGGTTGCCGACATGTAGTGTACATAAAAGATAACATTACCTGAGCTTTTGTTTCGTATGTTATAGGTTTATAGATAGCATTATGTTAGTTGTTTAGATGTGGACTAACGAATTTCAGATTCTCCTTTGCTTGAAATAGTATTATGCAATTATTTTTCTTCATAACATCTCGTTTTTCGCCGCCATATTGAAAATATGTTAAATATGGTGACAGTATGCACAATGTTTTTTACATAATTTGAAGCATGGTCAATGTCAGGAAAAGTCACCAAAGCGATTGTAAAAATTTCTAGTACTTCCTTTAATAGCAGCAGTTATAACAGTCTGGGGGTAGAAATTACCCCCAGGTTACCGTTCAAGGGTTAAAGTGCAGGAATTATTTTTCATTAATACAATTTCTATATCATTACACATATTTTTCATCAATCCAGCTTCTATTGCAGCAAGATTATTTTATTCAATCCCACTTCTAATTAAGCAAACATTACTTTAATCAATTCGACTTCTATTTGGCAAGAATTCTTTTCGTCAACCCAACTTGTATTCGACCAAAGGAACGCTGAAACCCATGCAGTGGCGAGTAATTTACGATGTTAAACTACACGTTTACCAATTATTCACCATTGCATCACATGGGTTTTGGTGTTGGTCGAATAGATATTGAATTGACTAGAAGAATTCTTCCTAAGTAGAAGTCGGATTTATAAGAAATAATTGTTGTTTAAATAGAAGTTGTTTTGATGAAAAGGTAAAGTGTATTTTAGCTTTTTTAATTCATGATGCTGCCAGCAGAGTATTTTAGTGTATTTTATTATTTCTCGTATGTGGCTGCGTAAACGGAAGCTGGATTGATTTAATTGTTTGCCAAAATGGAAGTTGGATTGATGAAACTAACTATTTGCTAAAAAAGAAGCTGGATGCACAAAAAAGCGTGTAGTTTTGCTTTGTAAATGACTCACCATTGCATGGGTTTTCGCATTTGTTGAGTACAAGTTGCATTGACGAAAATAACTCTTTCTAAATAGAAGTGGGATTTATGAAAATAATTTAAGCTTAAACAGAAATTGGATTGATGAAAAGAATCTTGCTTAAATAGAAGCTGGATTCATTACAGTTTTCATAAAAATCATTGAAATAATAAAATACGCTAAAATATACGTTTAACTCCATAATCAATAAAACATGCTAAAATTTTGTTTATTGATGAAAATATTTTTTTTCTAAAATGATTCTGAATTGATGAAACAAATTCATACCAAAGGAGCAGTGCGATGGATGAAAAATAATAATGCTAAATTTGGCTAATTATTTAGAATAGTACAACGATAGATCACATTTTTATGTGTAAGTGATGCAGTTTGTAATTATTGGCTTCATTCACCGGTGTTACGACAATTCGTCTAGTCTTTTCGTCTACGACACTTTGGATAAACACATTTCGCCTACAGACATTTCGTCTACGAAGTTATTTGATATTGTCACTTTAGAATGGAAGCTGGATTGATGAAAAAAAACTGATTCTAAATGGAAGTGGGATGGATGAAACTAAGTCTCCATTCAATAGAATTTGGATTGTTGAAAATAATTTTTCAGTAATTAGAAGCTGGATTCGTGAGAATATTCAGCATGTTTTAGCGAAACTATTGGAAAGCGGCCTCTGTTGGTTACCCCTAATGGATACAGATACACTTGTAGGCAAAATGTCTGTAGACGAGTTGTCACGGAACCCCATTCGCCAACACTGAGTGAGTGAAGGTTTTCAGTTAAACCTGTGAGAAATTTGGATTACATCTCAATATTCCGAAGGTTTGATAGTCCGAAGTTTCGATACCCCGAAAGCTGTAATAGCCTGATAGATAAAAATTATTATTCTTGCTTGAGTAGAAGTTGGATTAATTAAAAGAATTCTTGCTTAAATAGAAGTTGGATTGATGAAAATAATCCCTGCTTAAATGGAATTTGGAATGATGAACAGATATTGCAGTGTAAGTAGAAGTTGTTTTCATGAAACAATTTTATGTCAGAGTTATGTCGGACTACAGTATCTTTGGACTATCGAACCTTCGGAGTATCGACATGACACCCAAATTTGGAAATTTAGATGTCGTAAAATAGCGAAATCGGAAGTTAGCTATTAGGCATATTCACAGAATTTCACACTGTGGTATAAACTCTTGGAAATTTAGAAAAATTCAAATGGCTTAAATGTCTTTACATTTTGCACTCATTAAGTGATCTCTGTAGCAATGGCATTTCCATCTAGACAAATATTTGGATCTGGTTTGGTTAATTTTAATGTTATATCTGTCATTCTGCTATACTCTGTTTACAGCATCTGCATTTGCAGAAAAGGCAAACGAGGGTCATGATGACATTATCTTATCAATAACTTCAACAACTTCAAGAAAGAAATAATTAGTGCAAAGGTTATTCAGTCAATTTGGACAGCTGGTGTTGCCCGATGAAGGCTTTCATGAACACTTACGATCTAAACCAGCATAATATAACCTACATTGGAGAAACTCCATAAAATGTCAGCTGTGTCGATTGAGGAGTTACTTGAATGCTTATATGAGAACCAACACTGGACAGTGGCCAATCGAACGCCAACTATTTAACATGTCATTTTCATCTAGCACTGCTTTGAATAATCACAACATGACCCACCCTGGAGAAAAACCATACAAGTGTGAATTATGTGAAAAGGCTTTTGCAGCTAAATCTGATCTAAAATTACACACAAGAATCCACACTGGAGAAAAACCATACAAGTGTGAATTATGTGAAAAGGCTTTTGCAGCTAAATCTGATCTAAAATTACACACAAGAATCCACACTGGAGAAAAACCATACAAGTGTGAACTATGCAAGAAAGCATTTATAAAGAAAGCCAGACTTGTAGAACACATAAGAAGCCACACTGGAGAAAGACCATACAAGTGTGAACTATGTGCAAAAGCATTTTTCAGAAATGAAACTCTAAGATATCACTCAAGAACCCACACTGGAGAAAAACCATACAACTGTGAATTATGTGTAATGGTGTTTGGAACAAAATGTGAGCTAACATATCACACAAGAACCCACACTGGAGAAAAACCATACAACTGTGAATTATGTGAAAAGGCTTTTGCAACAAAATGTGAACTTAAATATCACACAAGAACCCATCCTGCAGAAAAATCATACAACTGTGAATTATGTGGAAAAGCGTTTGTAACAAAATCTTATCTAAAATTGCACACAAGAATCCACACTGGAGAAAAACCATACAACTGTGAATTATGTGAAAAGGCTTTTGCAGCAAAATCTGATCTAAAAGTACACACAAGAATCCACACTGGAGAAAGACCATACAAGTGTAGACTGTGCCCGAAAGCATTTGTACGCAAAGCGAAACTAGACGAGCACACAAGAACCCACACTGGAGAAAGACCATACAAGTGTGAACTATGTGCAAAAGCGTTTTCCAGAAATGAAACACTAAGATATCACTCAAGAACCCACACTGGAGAAAAACCATACAACTGTGAATTGTGTGGGAAGATGTTTGGAACAAAATGTCAGCTAACATATCACATAAGAACCCACACTGGAGAAAAACCCTACAACTGTGAATTATGTGTAAAGGTGTTTGGAACAAAATGTGAGCTTAATGATCACACAAGAACCCACAGTGGAGAAAAACCATACAACTGTGAATTATGTGAAAAGGCTTTTGCAAGAAAATGTGAACTAAAATATCACACAAGAACCCATACTGGAGAAAAACCATACAACTGTGAATTGTGTGGGAAAACGTTTGTAACACAATGTCATCTAAAATGTCACACGAGAACCCACACTGGAGAAAAACCATACAAATGTGAATTATGTGAAAAGGCTTTTGCAGCAAAATCTGATCTAAAATTACACACAAGAATCCACACTGAAGAAAAAACATACTTGTGTGAACTATGCCCGAAAGCATTTATAAAGAAAGGCAAATTAGTAGAACACATAAGAACCCACACTGGAGAAAAACCATACAACTGTGACTTATTTGGAAAAATGTTTGGAAGAAAATGTGAGCTAACATATCACACAAAAATCCATACTGGAGAAAAATCATACAACTGTGAATTATGTGGAAAGATGTTTGGAACAAAATGTCAGCTAAAATATCACAGAAGAACCCACACTGGAGAAAAACCATACAAGTGTGAATTATGTGGAAAAGCATTTACCAGAAATGATGAACTAAAACTTCACACAAGAACCCACACTGGAGAAAAACGATACAACTGTGAATTATGTGGAAAAGCATTTACAAGAAAAGACCAACTACAACAACACATGAAAACCCACAATGGAGAAAAAACGCACAACTGTGAAATATGTGGAAAAGCGTTTTCAACAAAAGGGCAGCTAAAATATCACACAAGAACCCACACTGGAGAACGACCATACAATTGTAAATTATGTGAAAAAGCGTTTTCAAGAAATTCGCAGCTCAAATATCACACGAGAACCCACACTGGAGAAAGACCATACAACTGTGAATTATGTGGAAAATCATTTATAACAAAAGACAAGCTACAGCTACACATGAGAACCCACACTGGAGAAAAACCACACAACTGTGAATTATGTGGAAAAGCGTGTGCTACAAAATGTCAGCTAAGATATCACACAAGAAACCACCATGGAGAAAAAACATACAAGTGTGAACTATGCTCAAAAGCATATACAAGCAAAGGCAGTCTAGACCGTCACACAAGAACCCACACTGGACAAAAACCATAAAACTATGAATTTTGGGAAAAAGCGCTTGGAACCTCTTCTGTTCTAAGGAAATATAAGCGAATGCATATACGGTAACTTTCCTGTAGTTTTGGTCATTATAAGTTAAACTCAAAGTATTGAATAATCATTCAATAATGTCGAACACTTGCAAGTACATGTATGTCATGTACTTGCAGTGGGTATTTTTAATGGCTGCAAAGCGTGAACAAGGAAGCAAACTCTCAAAGTGTTAACTAGCTCTCCAAAACTGCATGATGACGTTCTTTAGAGGCGACAACGAACGATCGGTTCTCAACACAATGGAAATTGAAATGAAGCTAATATGCCTGAGTAAAATTAATATGCTTACTATTAATTATTATTATTATTGAATTTATTGCTGATTGGAGTCTGAGCAGATTTGAATATTACTAAATAAGGGAAGGGGGAAGGAAGGGAGGGGAGGGAGATGAGGAGAAAGTGAATGGAGAAGGAGGAGCAAGGGAAGAGAGGGAGGAGCCGGGAAACGTCAGAGGGCCCCAACATGACAGAGCGCTCCAGGGCCCCTTAACACGGGCCTGGGTGAAAGCCATTTGTCTACCTATCAAAATCCTTTTTCTTTGTGTTGTATCAAGTTATTAGGGCCTATTCTCCAAGAAAAAAGGCTAAACTTGTGTGCTATGAAAAGCGAGACGCATTGTGCGTTAATGTATCTGAAGATTTGAACAGAACATTGTGAAGAGAGTTTTCGCAGATTTGCCTCTTGTTAAAGTATCTCACGTCTGTGTGTGTCTGTCTTCTCTGCTACCTCACTCTTCCTTATTGTTTCTACCTTCCGGAAGCTGTTCTACCCTTCCTCTCTTTCCCTCTCTCCCCATCCTCCCTCTCATTTCCTCCATTCCGCCCTCTCCCTTCTGTCTGTATCGATCTGCCTCTCTCCTCTCCCTATCCGAGTCACTATTTAGACAAAACAACTTCACTGAAATTTCATGCATAAGCTTATGTCAAAAGTGGCATAAAGCATCGAAAAAATGTGCAGAATTGCAATGTAATTGTTAACTTTAAATAGGAATTCGAAACTGTGCATTTATTAAAAGAAGATCCAAATTGCTTGAAAACCAAAAGGTTTTTCAACAATATAATCGAGAAATTTCTTGTCTGAAAAGTCTTTGGTAAATTAAATGGACAATACATCATCGACTGAAAGTCTGCAGCGCTGTCCTTTTAACGGGCTTACGGATCCGTCGGTTCCTGCAAGAAAACAATTAATGATTTACTGCATATTTTGACCCGTTGCATTAACGATTATTAGTAATTCTTGTATATGGGTGTTTTAAATGGGACGTTGTTCCTTTTAATTTAAGAAATCTACTAAGATGACAATGAATTGAGAGCATTCAGAAGTAATCGATAATAATGTCGGTCTAATTAGGCACCAATTTTAAAGAGGTAACTGTAAAACTTTACATGTATGTGCGCAAAGAGGTGTGTGTATGTGTGTATGAATGCATGTATGTATGTATGTATGACATTTTATGTATGTATGCATGTATGAATGTATGTATATATGTATGTATGTCTATGTGTGTTTGCATGCATGTATGTATGAATGTGTATGTGTGCATGTACGATTAAATACATTTCAAGGGGTTTCATGTAGGTGGGCAGATATATAGGCAGGGAGGTACGTATGTATCTAAGCATTGCATATCGCTCTTCGTGATCCTCTGAAAGGTGCTATCAAAGTCGACTAAGGTATCTAAAATGGAGCAAATCAAGATTAGCTGTAAAGGATTCATGAGTTCCAATCGATACATAACAGTAGCAGAAGAAATATTTCCAAAAACTAGATTAATCAAGTTCCATTGGCAGTGCATTCCATTCCTGTGAATTTACAATTTCTCCTATAGCGATATTACAACAGCAGTAACAGTAGCTGCTGTTACTTGCAGTATTGCTATTCTATTACATTATCTTAAGTTAATCTAGATCAATGTTCCATTAGCCTTACAAGACCTTATTATTACAAACATATTTAACACGTGAATGGTCGCAAAAGTGCAAATCGGAGGATACGTGTGTCCACCTTATCTGTAGTGCTTGTTAATACTACCTCGAGGTCGAAAACGTTGAAGCTTTCTCTAAGCTTCTCCGAAACTCCAGCTAACATCGCGGTCGTTCCAAGAACGACGAGCTGGCCGCCGGCTTCGGAGTTTTCTTTTATTTTCCTTGCGATCAGTTGTTCCACGTCACCGTCAGCATGTTCCAATCCAATAAGCAGAACGATGCTTGGTTCACAGCAATCAGCCTAAGACATAAAGACACCACGACGTCGTTCACAAACTGTGAGCGCGCAATTAGAAAAGTCTTTCTAAAGGTGGCACTAGGGTGTTGATAGAGCGAACTAAATTCAAATTTCAAAGCTTCTGCAAAACGACTGAGAAAGCCCGAGAGTCCAACAGCGTCGGACAATTGCGGGCTTCAGCATTATCTGCTGAATTCTATCGCATTGGATAAACGCAATGTTGGTAAAAAAAGATGTGTAACGTGGAGGCTACTTTGAGAACCTGCACTAGAAAATTTAATAGTAAACTCTATGTACGAGTTGGACAACTTACTTCTGCGCCAAATTGTGCTACACGTCATCTGAACCGAAACTTGTATTGCAGGCTGTCTGTTCTGTTAGTAGCCTAGTTAAGATTTATGTCTTGTCATTTGTGTTCTTGTGAATTGTTTCAATTGCATAATTGTACACTGTAACCGGTTGTGGTTTGTCAACAGGATTGTTGAATAAACAAAATTATTATTATTATTATTATTATTATTATTATTATTATTATTATTATTCATGCAAAACCCGAAGACACAGACTACAGGCTGAGATCAGACAATCGGTTCCGCTATGCGCGTGAGGCGCCTTTGCTAAGGGATTGACTATTCGCTTAGAAATGGATAGCGCTGGACGGCTTGATACAAATTCACAAGCATCAGCGGTTTTGTGAGGAATTTTAAAACGCGGAATTAATACATACATTATTATACAAGCATTAAATACACACTCATCTCGTTTCCATAGCTGCATGGGCTGATAAAGATTGGGCAATATTGTGTAATAGTTTCACTCCCTTCTCACGTGAATTTTTCACACTCGCAAGTAAGTTTTCAGCTGATCATAGGTCACCGCTGTGTGATGGTATTGCACGTTAACTGTTACCATGGGGTCACGGCTGATTTAATCAGAAGAATTTGGTCACGAAGGCATAACTGTTAAGGAACAAAAAGTTGTCTTGCATGTGCATTAAAACAGTGCATCAATAAGATCATCAGACTGAACAGTTTTGCCTCCGAATCTTTCTGATGAAGTCAAACGGGTGTATATGATTACAGCTAGCATTTAACTCCATCACACAACGAAACCTCTCAAAATGTCGACAAATATACATCGATAAATACCCAGTTATAAACAGTATACATATAGAGTTTGGTACTCATTTAGCGTATACTTTATACTTTGACCGAAGACAGTGTCCAAATACTTCATATCCATCAAATTTAGATAACATACACGCTGGAAAGTAGTGTCGCATTTAGATGGTGACAAGCTGAGGAGATCTCGAGGAAACACAAAGGTAATATCCTTGAGTTGAAGCTCCAGGTACTTCAGAACGCGTGGTCCAAGATCTACAAGAAAACAAACTACACTAACATTGCCATACTTCTGAGAGGTACAGAAATCAGACTCTTCTAGTTTGCTGTGCATTGTTATGATTACTGGTGTAACATCATAGTTAATACATGAGCCCTATAGTACTAAAGCAGGCCAAGTCCACATTTTGCAATGTAGAGATAATGCAGTTTATAGCTTCCATGCATTGTCAAAAATCAACGTCGCAGTTTGTAGATAATTTGAACTTGTTTCTATGTTGAAAGAATTACACCATCCTGAGTTCACCAGAGTACTTCATTTATTTTTGAATTTAACCATGGTTATAATGACGTCAGAGGACTTGGACCACTTTAGTTCTGATATATTTTTCATATGTTGTTTAGAGTCAACGTGGTTCATGTCACCAACCGTAACAAAAATACCACAAAATATAATGGAAAAAGAAGCAAAACGTGAAGTTTAAAGTGTTCACATCGTTAATGTCCGGTCCCGTAACTGCTACGAGGTTCATGTCATGGACAATACTGCGTTATAATATCACACAAAAACAGCATAACGCTATTGTTATCAAGACAGTGTCACCTTAATATTCACACACAGGATTAGCTTTCATCAAAGTCTTGTTCGTCAACGTCCGATACCGTAACTGCATCATTAGTTTGAAGACTCGCGTAAAACGAATGGTAAACAGGTGGGACGTATTTCAAAAGTTTCTTGAGATCGGCCATCTTTGGACCCGCAACTGATCGACCAACTGGATACAACAGCTCTGGCTCTTTCACAGTCGATGGACGTCCCTTACCAGCTTTTCTTCCAAAGTCAACTTCAGACCACTCAACGTCACCAAGAGAGTACTTAAATTTCATGACAAGAGGCCTTTCTTTCTCAAAACGCAAAGACTGAATTTGAAGCCATTCCACCTTCTGACCATCACTTGTTTTCTTGCGGTTGACAGCATTTGTTTTAGTGTACTTAGCAAGACTGATAAAATCTGATTGTTTCATTGCGACGACGGAGAATGGATTCTTTTTTCTGGCCTGTCGAACTAAATCCATCCAATGATCAGGCACAAAAATTTCCTTTCTGCCTTTGGCTCTTTCAATTAATCCGAAATCTGCGTCGTTTGGTAGAAAGCTGTGGCCAGACTTCATAAATCTCTGCTCAAAGCTGGCTGTACCAGAACTAACAACATAGCTTCCTATCATTGCCATTTTGAAATTTCTGTTCTGTCCACCACAGCTATCTGAAAACGCTATGAAATTCTCTACTCCTTCTGCTCTCTTCATGTTGATAAAAATCAACAGGCATGACCCAATCTCGTCAGGTCCGCGTGAAGCCATGCCTTCATGCCACATAAACATCCAAGCACTATCTGTCTTAACAGAATGCACACCCAGATTATAAGTCCAAAGCTGTCGAGAATAGTAAGCCTCATTACTGGATATATCAGGAGTCGGCAGTGTTTTCTCTAAGTCAAAAGTAAACACTTCTGTTTTTTCCGTTGCATCATCTTTACTTGATTTCAGCTTCTCGCGTGCAAGTTCAGCCTTCCTCAGATGCAGCTCATGTTCTTTTCTCAATTTCTCTTGCTTTGTCTTATCATTCTCAGCTTGTATTGCAACCTTTGCTATGTCACATGTCTTGCATGTGTCTTTATGAGGCAACTTAAATGACAGATTATATTCTGTATTGAAACATTGCCGATATGCCCATTCTTTGACGGGAACTTTCTGATCTTGCGTGCATTTCTCAACATACAACTTATACATTAGTGACAGATTAAGTGATGGCCCAAGATATTCTCTCTGCTGATCTGCTGTGT
The DNA here is from genome assembly GCA_020284085.1 of Aporrectodea caliginosa. Taxonomy (NCBI): domain Eukaryota; kingdom Metazoa; phylum Annelida; class Clitellata; order Crassiclitellata; family Lumbricidae; genus Aporrectodea; species Aporrectodea caliginosa. Next base: position 282,516 of record JACEVL010000898.1, read on the forward strand.
GATGCCCACGAGTGTAATGACTTATGTATCTCGGGAAAAGGTTTATATGATCACGGACAGAGCTAAGATCATTCCGCTTGTGCTTTCCGTGCTTTCCGCGTTTATCGACGCACGTTTGAGCTGGACGCAAGTTCTTTTGCACAACGCGGCTTAAGCGACCATTTGAAATCTGTATTACACCCAGAAAGAATTCTTTGCAAACCGTTATGTCGCCTTTAGATGATGTCTTTAGTCTGTAATATCTTGAGTAAGTTTTTGGTTTGCTTTTGCCTTTACAACCTACACGCAATCGATTGCGGTCCTTTTCTGTTACCATTATGCACCCTGCCAAGAAAGCGTCCTGCGCTGTATGATCGCCTAACTCCCAAAAGTTATCATGACACTCCTTCATGTCTGCTGGTGTGATTTTTTCTGCACACCGACGCCGGCACACGTGATTAGTCATGTCTGGCAAAGTTTTGGCATGAACTATTCTGCCCTTGTAGTCTGCGTATTGTTTTCCACTATTTCTTGCCTTTTTCTTCTTATTTTTCAGCCAATTCTCTGGCCGACGCCTTCGCTTTTTGCCCTTTGGTATTACAATCTGTTGTACGGAGACTGGAGATTGCTGATGCTCATTTCCTGGTGCTTCAGCAACTGTCGAAACTGGTTCATGTTCAGTTCCTTCTGCATCAGAAGAACTGAGTTCAGTCTCCGGATTAGAGCTAGGTTCATAGTCTTCATCACAATCCGAGTCTTCGAGCACTGCTTGCAACACTTGTTGGGTACGTTGACGTTTTTGCAGACGACGCATCTCTTCCCATCCACGACATGGTGGTCCTTTAACTCGCGGCTTCACTGTGCTTATGTTCTCCGACGATGTAGACGCCATTCCTGTCGACACAGCACATGGTTAACACTTGGGGAATATTTGGTCCATGTCCATAAGCAGACACTAAGTTACAACCAAAATCGTTAAATAATATTCGTTTAGCATAGTTTGTATAACCAGCAGATGCAAGAAGTCGCTATGATTACTGTAATATTTTATACATACCTTTTCTACACCAATAGCACCTTTATACCACAGTTTAGAAGTGTCTGAAATATTCTTATGTTTATGTACAAAAATGGCCGAACCATAGAATGTGATGACAATAAAACCGTAGATAATTTTATTACTTAAATTATGGACTTGACCCATTTTTTCGCCGACCTGTCTTTAACACACGATTCAATACGACATGGCCCACTTCTTCCTCAATTTGGTTTTCTGAACTGTATTAGGACAAGAAGAAATCATTCACCAGTATAGCGGTAAGCAAAGGCAATGGACATGGACTAATTTTTCTCCAAAGGCATTGGACAATATTGGACAAAAGTCCACCTTCAGTGAAAAAAACCTAAGAAGTGGACATGGCCCGCTTTAGAACTATAGGGCTCACATCAGAGTGCCTCTGGGTAGGTCTCTTGAAGAGGCGCTTTGTACATTACCGGTATCAGAATGAATGAATGAATAATATAGGCCTACGATAACATGGTATAATGGATTACTATGGACCATCTTCTTGGAAGTTTCCAGTGTCTTTACGCTCTGTTGCATTAGACCCTGTGCTGCAAATATTCTCAAACTGTCTTAAAATGCACTTGTTTAGTTCTGTCAGGTAGCCATGTATTTAACGGTGTCACGACAACTCGTCGAACGACATTTCGTCTACGACACTTCGTCTACGGACATTTCGTCGAACGACATTTCGTCTACAAAGTTATTTGATATTGTCACTTTAAAATGGAAGCTGGATTGATGAAAAAAACTGTTTCCCTAAATGAAAGTCGGATTGATGAAAACATTCCTCTGTTGAAATAGAAGCTGGATTGATCGAAATAGTTTTTCCCGTAACTAGAAGCTGGAAATCAACCTGGATGCATGGATGAAAATAGGTTTCCATTCAATAGAAGCTGGATTGATGAAAATAATCTTGTCAGTAATTAGAAGCTGGATTCCTAACAATATATAGCACGTTTTAGTGAAACTATAAGAAAGCGGCCTCTGTTGATTAGCCGTAATGGATACAGATACACTTGTAGACGAAATGTCGTTTGACGAAATGTCGTAGACGAAGTGTCGTTAGACGAAATGTCGGTAGACGAGTTGTCGCGGAACCGTATTTAACGCTTTCGTGAGGTGGGAAAAGGGCAAAGGCGCTATACAAAGTGTGTGGATACATACATACATTACTGTTTCGCTGTAGGAGGGCGACGTCAATGACAATGGCAGTCGTCATATATTGCAAAAGGTTCCGCGACAATTCGTCTACCGACATTTCGTCTACGACAATTCGTCTACCGACATTTCGTCTACAGACACATCGTCTAACGACATTTCGTCTACAAGTGTATCTTTATCCATTACGGCTAATCAACAGAGGCCGGATAAATTATGAAGTATAAGACGAAGCATGTACTCTGCAATACAAAACGATAAGTATTGCGCTAAGTATCGAATCGTATCGTATCTATAGATTTATATAGAGCCTCTCGCAGTATAGCCTAACTATTCAGATGCTCTCTCAGCACGGACACCCCTGGGGTGGGAGAAACGCCTTTAAAGAGTGAGAGGCTGATGAAGAGACCCAGTCATTAGTCTAGCCCTTAGTAAGGGAGAAAGGTCACTCCAAGCAGAGGGACCGACAACATCAAACGCCCGGTGGTGGGCCAGAGCAGTCTTTGTCCTAGGAACAAAAAGATCAAGCATATCAGCGGAGAGCTAGGAACGAGATGAAGCTGCTGATAACGGCTTTCGCGCTTAGTCAGAGAGTTAATATTATTTCTGGGCACTGTCCAGCTGCGCTTTGCCAACCAAAAGAGGATCTTCTAGTGGATGCGCACCGTTATGGAAAACCAGTTAAAGACTTCAAACATATAATGCGCAAAGCGAACAATAAGTCTGGCAAAGAGAGGAAGTCGGGCTATGAGTCTAGCTGAAGCATTTAAAACCCACTGAATACTTAACCCTCGGGCTACCAAGGGGGGTGGTTGCCACCCCCTCCCTAGGTTTTTTCATCTCAAACTTTTTCCGTATGGAATAAAAATTTGACCTTTTAGGTGGCTGTAGGGGGTTCATTTACACACGTTTTGAGGTAAAATGTGAGATGATATCTCACACCGTTCAAAAGTTATACCCAATATACCAGAGGTACCAGGGGGGGGTGATATACCACCCCTAGATTTTCGACTATATCTTATCCGTCATATAATATTAAGAGACACAAAATATACCATTCTATAGAGGGGATGTGGGGCTACATTTCTTTGGTCACTGAGTTGACCTGAGACAACCGCAAGTGCTCAAAATAAATAAAAATGTATGAAAATAGGTTACACTTTCACACATTTTTCATGTTTTTTCGATTATAACGTATTCATAATTTATTTTTGAAGAGAAATAAATTATGCCGTTGCATAGAGGACAGGTAGTGCTATTTTTCCATACTGATTAATTTGTTTTTTGATGACCGGAAGTGTTCAAAATAAATAATAATACGCGTAATCTGTGTGAAAATGGCTGAATACAGCTTCACAATGTAAAACCGATATATATATATATGTATGAATATATATGTATGGATGCATATTTATACGTATATAAGCATGTGTAGATATGTATTTGTGTATCTTGGATGCATAGATCAGTTTCAAAACACACATAATCTTATATTTGTTTATCCAAAAAGTACAAAATGTACGCAATAATATAAAATATCGCTAATTATCGGTTCCTTTGTTAAAAATGATGTAATTTCGAGGTGCAGTCACATAATGTACAACTAAATATACCATTTTGTACAGAATTGAATGGTGAATCCATTGGTGTATTACAAGAAATGATATGTGAAACCAAACCCAAAATCCAGGGGGGTGGTAACCACCCCCCTTGGTAGTCAGTGTTACAAAAAGCTTGGTAACCCTAGGGTTAAGGGAAGGATGCTGTCATAATATTATAGTCTTACCTGGCTTTCCGTTAAGGAGAAGTCCTTTCCCAGCATTGCATCCGTGGCTTTTAACAAATGTCCGACACTGAAGAAACAGTTTGGTCAGCTTTACAGTGTTATTGAGGAACCCGATGAGGTCATCCTGATTAACAAATAGCAATAGGCTATATCGAAACACGATTGTATCCAAAGTTATCACACAACTCAGTATCCACTTTAAGTCAATAATTTGTTTGTCACGTCCTTTTACATAAAGTACATTTAAGGCGACTCTTTGGTCATACTTATAGACGACTGCCATACAGTCTGGCCCAAAAAAGAAGTAGGACCTAACCGATAAAATGGGTGGAAAATTCACAGAGTATAGGCCTACGTGCGCTGCAGGAAACTCGATCATTCGGTTTATCGCAATCTCTTTCGTAATCCATAATCAGTGTAAAAATAAGCCCAAAAGGAAACATCCGGTGTCCAGATTCCTTCAGTAGTCCTAACAGGTGTAAACAAGACCTAACAGTCCCAACAGTTCCATTTATGGTATACCACAATCTCCAAATCTCCAATGGATGATTCCCAACAAACAAACCAAGAGAAAGGACGACATGACTGCTCTCAAGCTATTAGGCCTACTCCTCTTTTGAGATTCCATAGAACAGTGAGGAAGGTTCTCGGATATCCAAAATGAAATTTCAACCCTCGATACGGACAGAAGAATGTTCGAAACATCATTCCGCCTCGCGGGCTTTGAAACTTGACCTCATCAGCACACTAACCTCCAGCTTATCACGAAGAAAGAGACTAAGAATTAAAGCTCCGTGCAAGAATCATCAGTTTCTCACTTGCTATTTACTTACCTTCATGTTTTCTTCATCTGGTTTCTGCGGCTGTTGTTCGACCACTGCAGCCTCAGCCATTCTGATTTCCGCTCCATCAGCGTCCTCGTCAACGGTACTTCCTTTCTTATTACCTTCATCGAAGGCACCGTCATTCGACATTTCTTGAAAAATACGACAATAAACATTTGGAGATATAACGCAGAATTGTAAAGCTTCATGTACATAGACACCATTTCGCCCACGCGCAAGTCTTGGAATTGACGTCTGAAAATCGTACGATCGTACAAATGGGTTGGTTGCTTAAATTTTTACGCACGACCACTCAATGCCGACGGTAAGTGGTGGCGAACAAGGACTGGCCCGTAAAATACTGATCCAACATTGACACATAAAACCGGCCTTTTTCAAGGTCACCACATTATAGAGAAGTAGGCTACTACTAATATTGTTCGTTATTTCATATTAACACATTGTATACTATGCACAGAGAAATCCTCGTGTTTGACATTTTTTCATATCGGCATATTCACCACGTGGTAAAAAATTGTCTTGCAAATTGAAAGAAACAACGTTACAAAATGGTAACGAAACAATAAGAAAATAAATTATTAATTTTACGTGCGGGTGTTTATGAATACACTATTTTACTTAAATCCAAACAAATGAATCAAAGCATTGCAGATATATCGGCAATTGACTCTAAACGTATGCACACAAGTGACACAACAGTACTGTAGTTTAAAAAAACACAGCCCTCGCAAAGATGGCGTCTTCTCGATACGTCAACCGTCATTAAGATTCGACTAACTTTAGGCGATGCTCGATTAAAATTCAATTTAGTCTTACCTGAAGTCGACCAGTATGTGAACAATGGGAAACGCAGACTAGAAGATGAACCGACAGTATTTTATTTTTAAATTTAGAGTCTTTAATTTCTACCACAATTTAAGAAATCATGATTTCTACACTTCGAACTAGACGCTAACGCCAACCTGTTTTAAAAGTGACGTAATTGAACACGTCACTGCCGTTATATATATGTTATGACGTTATGACTGTGTCAAGCCGCAGATGAACACTGTCCTAGAACCACTGCGTCGCACTATAAGCACTATTGGGATGGTGAGCTCACGGATTTGAAGAACAAGTCTATAGCTGCTCATGACCTGTGGAAAGCATGTGGACGACCCAGTCAGGGACCAATACATGATGCCAAAAGGTGTGCAAAAGCTGAATATAAGCGTGCCATTAGGAACAAGAAATCTAAGGAAGATGCCTATGCTTCTAATGACTTACATGAATATCTTTTGGCAAAGGACACAAATTCTTTCTGGAAAACTTGGCAAGCCAAATTTAAAGCTAACCATAAACCTCCCTTAGCTGTAGATGGTTGTAGTGAGCCAAGAGACATTTCTATGGCCTTTGCTTCAAATTTTAGAACTGCATGCTCTCCTAATAATGCAAAAACCAGTGAGAAACTGAATAAGCGATTTCACAATAGGTTTAGCCAATATAATCCAGCTTCTCAATATAAAGTGATAACAGTAGAACTAGTTGACCAATGCATTCGTAAAATGAAGCGGGGTAAAGCCTCTGGTCTGGATCGCATTGAGACTGAACATCTAATTCATGCTCATCCTAGACTGGTTGTTTTGCTCTCACTTTTATTCAACCAAATGCTTGTGCATGGCAGAGTTCCCACCAGTTTTGGTTTGGGCATAATTGTACCCCTGGAAAAAGGGCATACCTTAGACAATGGCAATAGTGATAACTACCGTGGCATCACATTAAGTTCAAATCTATCGAAACTGTTTGAAATGTGTGTGCTGGAGCATTATGGCAGCTATTTATGCACATCTGATTTGCAGTTTGGATTCAAAAAGGGATTGGGTTGTTCACATGCAATCCTTGCAGTCGGAACAGTGGTGGACTACTTTACAAGTCATGGGTCAACTATCAACTTATGTGCATTAGACATGTCAAAAGCTTTTGACAAAGTGAATCACTTTGCTTTGTTCAATAAGCTAATGGACAGACAGGTTCCTCGTGAAGTTCTGACCACCCTTATAACCTGGTATAGTCTCAGTGCAGCCTTCGTGAGGTGGGACAATATATTTTCAGATTTGATAACTCTAACCTGCGGAGTTAGGCAAGGTGGTGTTCTATCTCCAGTTTTATTTGCAGTTTATGTTAACGACCTAATTGAAAAGCTAAGTCGATCCGGTCATGGATGTAGAATTGGGGAGACCTACTTAGGGTGTGTCATGTATGCAGATGACCTCATCTTAATGTCAGCATCCCTGTGTGACCTCCAAGCTATGGTTGATATTTGCTCTGTTGAGCTAGAGGGTATTGACATGAAGTTAAATGTGGCCAAATCTCAAGTGATAAGGATTGGATCACATTTCCGTAATGCGTGCAAGAACATCAATGTCAACGGAGTAGAAATTAATTATGTGGACAAGCTAAAATATCTTGGCTGTTTTCTGGTTGCAGCCAAGTCATTTAAACTTAGTTTGCATGAAATGCGTGTGAAGTTTTATCGGTCATTTAACTCATTGTATAGCAAATGCTACAAATTTAGTGAACCTGTGTTGTTGTATTTGGTTAGTGCACACTGTAAACCATTTCTCCTGTATGGAATGGAGGCTATCAGCCCTACCAACAGTGAGCTGAACTCCTTAGAGTACACGTACAGTTCTGCTATATGTAAAATTTTCAAAATATGTCATAGCAGTGTTGCATCGGTACTGCAATTCATGAATGAAAATACTATTAAAGACTGCTGGTTTTCCAGAAGACTGCATTTTATGCACAAATGCCGTTCGCATGACAATGAGGTTGTCGGGTTTCTATGTTTTTTCTCAGACACCATAAGTGCATGAGATTTTCTTGTTTTGCTTTTCATGTTAATTTTTTTGTTGTGCTACCAATGTTCTTTTGGTGAAATAAAGATTGATATAAGAGGTCGACCGTTGGTCACTGCAATCCAATTTCTACTTACGCAAATAAAAAATAAATAAATAAATATATAGATGAAAAATATTTCATGCTTAAATAGAAGCTCGATTGATGAAACTAGGCTAATTCTTGCCTAGATAGAAGTTGGATCGATAAAAACGATTCTTGCCAAAGTAGAAGTTGGATTGATGAAAAATAATAATGCTACGACGGGAGAATATTTAAATACGCTAAAATAAACTTCAAGCCGTTTCTCTTTCTTTAAAATGTAGGCTAACATAACGTTTAGGCCTTTCTTCTTTCGGTAAACACCTAGGCCTATTTGTCGGGGTTGTCATGATGTTAGGCCTATCATAGTTTTGGCTGGTCCAGTTTGTTTCAGAAATAAAAAATAAATTTAGGCTACATTGCGCTAAGCTATATCCTACCATCTTGCCTCATTATTCGAAAATTTAATTAAAATTGATGCTTATCTGAATGAATTATGTAACAAAATAGTAGGCTCACGTTTTAATGACTCATCGTGCTACAGATAGATCTACCGATAATTAAATTTTAAGTTTTTCCTATTTAGTTTCTTCTAGGTAGCCTAACGCCATTTTGAATAGTTAGACAAAGGAAAGATTTTTGCACAGGTTTACGCAAAGATTTTAACAGGGAGGAAGATGGCCTACTTAAAGAATATTGGCTTGCGCAGTGCGAATGAGGGCGCGTGATGCATGCTGGTCTATCCAATGTGAAAAGCACTTAAAAAGCACTTAAAACAACGAAAAGTTCCTATGTCTACAGTGTTAATAAAGCCGTACGCCTACCGTGTAGCTTCGCTTGGAAAACAGAAAAATGAAATTCCAAGCTTTTTCTCGCAGGCATTGCCACAATTCAAGGCTGCACAATAGTTCGGCATGCTACCTAACTTTCTACTCGGCCAAAAAAGCTAAATGCTGCAAAACATTGCGTATAAAACGACTTTTAACTGATGGGTTTTAACATTGTAGAGATCGGAACTAATCGTTTTCACATCCGATAGACCAGAATGCATCACGCGCCCTCATTCGCAGTTTTCTCATTGCTGGTTCATCTTCCTCCCTGTTAAAATCTTTGGGTTTACGTGAGTTATAATTAAGGGTGTAGGGGTATGTGTGTGGTGGTATAGTAAGCAGGTGGACTCCATTTTCTTTTGCCACATCAATGAAATCGATTGTTAAATGGGATTCATGATTATCCAAAATCAGGAGTATTGGATTATCTTTTGAAGGATGACAAAAAGACAAGAAGTGAGTGAACCAGTCCTTGAATGTTTGTTCAGTCATCCAGCCGGTGCGTTGTGCCACACCTGCACAGCCTGGAGGCCCATTTTTTAAAAACACGTCCTTAAAATGTACTCTGGGGAAAATATAAAATGGTGGTACTGAAGTACCACCAGCATTTACAGCATTACACATAGTCACGAGAGATCCACGTTCTGCGCTGGTGACTGCGGAAACTTGGCGCTCACCCTTGGCAGCAACTACGTGTTCTGGAACTTGTACCGTGGTGATCCCAGTCTCGTCTACATTCCATACTTGGTGTGGCAAGAACTTTGTCTTTTGAAACAGAGCTCGAACATTGTTGTAAAACATATCGACATTGTGTCGGTTAAAAGCGGACATTCTTCCGATTGATGTGGCTTCCGGTTTCCGAATCGACAAGTCCTTATTCCGTTTCAGAAATGCTGTCAGCCAGTCTTTGCCAGCCTCCCGTTTCTCAAGCCAAGGATTTGGACGACCCTTTCTCGAATGAGGCAAACGTTTATTCAATTTTACGGCAAACTCAAATGCAAGACTCCGAAGTTTACTTGGACTTAATCCATATCCCATTTTCGATGCTTTTATGCAATAGTCCTTAAGCATGTCCTCCTCTGCATCCGTGAAAATTTTCATAGAACTTGAACTGTATGGTTTACTAGAGAAATCTCCATCAGATGATGTTCTAGCTTCAACTAGTTTTTTGTGCAAAGTTGATCGGTTAACTTTATACTTTTCTGCAGCTTTTCTTTCACTTAGAATTTTGTTTCTTACGTCCTCAACTGCATGGATCATTAATTCAGGCTTCCACGCACCATTTCTAGCATTTGGTTTGCGAAGCCTCATTGCTGCCTAGCTATTTACTATCTACAAAAAAATTTATTTTTACTTTTTAGTAAGATAAATTTTATTTGGTCCAGATTTAATATTTGGCATAGCCTATGATATTTATGAAGGTATTTATATATTTATTTATTTATATTACATAATGACATTACAAGGCAAACTTAAATTTATATGAGTTTATGTTTTAAGTTTAAGTGCAAGTTGTACTGAAGTAAATAGTAGTTTAAGTTGAACTGAAATAACCAACTGTACCGAAATAACCGGTTATTTCGGTACCACAAAACTTGGTTATTTCAGTACAACAAGCGCCATTTTAAATCAAATGTCAAGACTCGAAACCGTGTGCGAGATTGCGATATCGTTAATATTTCTATTGTTAGAGAGACTATTCATTATTATAAATGCAAATTTACAACAAACTACCTCTGATCTATCCTCCGCAAACTTGATACATTTCGAAGCCTAAAAAATTACTTTCGACGACGAAAAAATATTAAATGTCATAAAATATTACTGCAATCATATTTCTGTGTCGAACTTGGTTAGAAAGAAAGAATGTCAATAAAGAACAAGCAACAAGATTATCAGGGCCGAATACGAAAGCGCATAGAGGCACAGATTCGTTGGTTATTTCAGTACATGGTTATTTAGGTACTTATCTCCCCTATTATTATTAGGATCGTTATTGTTATTATTATCTTCATCATCGTCATCATCATCGTCGTCGTCGTTATGGTAGTGAACCAGCGTATGGAATTCTTCACGTAGTGGGCTAACTAGGCCTTTACTTGTGGCGTTTCTGCATTGGCCCCCTGTTTTGGCCTCCTTCCCCTCCCGTAGGCTTGGTTCCTTAGGCTTGGCTCCCGTAGGCTTGGTTCCTAGGCTTGGCTCACGTAGGCTTGGTTCCTAGGCTTGGTTCCTAGGCTTGGTTCCTGGGTAGGCTTGGTATCTAGCCCTTGGTGTCCTGCTGGGTATAAATAGAGGGCGCTCTTGTGTAGAGTTTTAGAGAGAAAGAGAGGAGAAGAAGATCGCTTAGCTTGGTTACTAATCTTCTCATGGTGTATGAATAAAGATCGTCATTCAACTTGATGTTGAATCCTTTCGGGGGGTTGACTTCGATGAGCACGGGGATCGACTGGTGGATGCTGAAGCCCTTCGAAATACAACGGAGGCCTTACCTACGTTCCCATCCTGAGCGACACGCGCCTACACTCGGGCACCTGAAGAGGAAGGCTATCTCCGCGACAGTGGTCCCAACCGGTGGTCAATAGAGAAGACGCGAGAGACGACTTTCCGTTACATAATTTTCTCGTGCAACAGTTTAGGAGTAGTTTAAGTTCAGCTTATGCTGCAAGTGTCCGCTGATTAAGTTGAAGTCTGCAGGACGTTTCTAATTTAGTTCTCTTTTCAGACTGCTTTTGTGCATTTTGACATGATTAAGGCGTGATTTTAGTGTGCCATATTTTGATATAAGTTATTAATTACCGGTACAAGTTTGGTTTTGAACTGGAAACGTCGTAGCCTATGTGGTTGTACTGGAATTAGCTGTAAATAGTAGATCAGCATTAGGCTATTTGTCTGTTTTTATCTGCTTCTCGTTGTAGAAGTTTCACGTATCCCGACATTATAATGAAACTTTATTTTTTTTAGCCGTCTACAGAAGTTTTCCAATAATATTGCCAGTATCCAAATATGCAAATATTGTACTTTATACAAGAACTAAGTCTGGTAATGTTTCTTTGTAATTAGTTGAAGAGCTGAAGATGCAGGCTAAAATCCAGATTGAAGAAACACGATTCAAATGTGAGTTTTGTAACAAAGCATTTGCTAAATATAGAAATCTCTTAATCCATGTTAGAACTCACACCGGAGAAAAACCATACAACTGCAATTTATGTGACAAGATATTTTCACAGAAATCAAATTTACTTCGTCATACAAGAACTCACACCGGAGAAAAACCATACAACTGCAATTTGTGTCACAAATCATTTACATGTAAGTTTAGCTTGGAGTTTCATACAAGAATTCACACTGGAGAGAAGCCATTCAAGTGCAATTTATGTCACAAAGCATTTTCACAGAACCATCATTTGAATTATCATACAAGAACACACATTGGAGAAAAGCCATACGTTTGCACAGTATGCAACAAAATGTTCTTGGTTCTCCATAATCTTAAGAAGCATTCAAGATCCCACACCGGAGTAAAGCCATACCAGTGCAGCTTATGTCACAAAGCATTTACTACAAAGAGTTATCTGAAACTCCATACAAGAATCCATACTGGAGAAAAACCGTACTTGTGTAATTTATGCTGCAAAGCATTTGCAACAATAGGTACTCTGAAAATCCACACAAGAACCCACACTGGAGAAAAACCACACAATTGCAATTTATGTCACAAAGCCTTTACAGTTAAGACTCATCTGAGCGATCACAGAAGAAGTCACACTGGAGAAAAACCTTACAACTGCAATATGTGTCACAAAGCATTTGCCCATGGAAATGGTCTGAAATACCATCAAAGAATACACACTGGTGAAAAACCATACAAGTGCAGTTTATGTCATAAGAGATTTATACTGAAGTGTAAACTGGATTGTCATACAAGAACTCACACTGGAGAAAAGCCATACGTTTGCCAGTTATGCAGCAAAACGTTTTCAGAACTTGGTCATCTTCACTTGCATTCGCGAACCCACACTGGAGCAAAGCCGTACATTTGCAAATTATGTCATAGAGTATTTTCACGAAGTGGTTCTCTCAGAAACCACATGAAAACACATCCTCAACAAGAGGTCTAAAAAGGAAAAATATTTGTTGAGATTTTTGTTCTGAAGACCCTTTATTTGCAGTGAAGAAAATGATAGATGGACGAATTATGTCTAAACGTTGTGTCTTTATAGCAGAAGGATGCCATGGAAATAGTTTGGTAAGGAACTTAGTAGATCCACAGAAAATAACATCTGTGTCGAAGGCAAACAAAAAAATCCCTGTTTCAACTTTCATCTGACCAAGGAAAGAAGTTAATTTGAGATGAAAAGCCACTTTCAGGTATTCTACAGTTAGCTGAGGCGAAAATTTATACATAACTTGGGGGCAGATTCTACAAGGGCCAGATTTTTGGGGGACAGAACGGCTTAAGTAAACACTTTTTTGGGGGGGCAGTCCCCTCTGTACCCAAGGATGATTGCCACTGAGTTAGTCGTTACATGAATCACTTTCCTCTGGCGCCCTCTGGTTGTGGATTCTATGATTACATAATTATTTGAAGTCGAAAACTAGTTCATGGAACATGATCAGCATCATTACTGTGAGAATCAACAGAGTGATACATTTCAGAACCTATTTGAAATACATATTTTAGGTTACTCTTTTTGAGCCAAGATTGTTCCAAAGTTTCTTCGTTTCAGCGTTTTAATTTTAAACCAAGTACACCATTGATAGTTGCTTTATAAGTATCATTTGAACAGATGTGACGTGCAGGATGCAGGATCTGTGTTCATTTTTGATGCTTCCCTGTTATATCCAGAGTAGCTATGTGTTCAGAAGTCATCATTGTTCATCATACGTGCTCCAAATTTCGTAATTTTAATTCTGACTACCATGTAGAATAAGATAATTTTCAATATACATGTAAATAACCTTATAATTATAATTACGAGAGTCTATAATTTCTTCATGTGTTTAGTTAACTGTAGTCGTTTGTATATTGTTAACCTGGAGTTAGGCCTACAGGCTGATTTCGAAAAATGGATACCGTGTCAATTTAATTTGTTTAAATTATATGTTTTCTAAATTAGACAGGCTTAGTTATGCTGTGAAGTCATTGTGCTTATAATTTATAATAATAATAATCTTTTCTTTATTGAAGCGCCTGACAAATGCACTGCGCTGTACATTTACATGTTATGCAATTGAAACAATCTTAACTACTAATAGAACAGACAGCCTGCAATACACAGCGCTAATAGCAGCCTACAAAGCATGTCCGCTCTACAGGGCTCGAACTCAGTACCTCTCGCTCTCTATGCCAGTGTGTTATCCAATGCGCTATCGGGAAGTTACTTCGTGGTGACAGTAGCACCCAGCTGCTTTGCTGAGTTTTACATTCCGTTAATGCTTAATCTCACCAGGAAAAAACACATTATCATCCGCATAAGTTTATATATAAATATATATATATATATATTCGCTTATTTTAAAACGAGACAAATTTGAGTGGCACACCACACCCAGTTTCATGTCGAAGCATAAACCAGACAAATAAATGAACAGAGGTAGCCTAACAGAACTCTGTCAGTGATCACGGGCAAAGAGGAGTCTAGGGATAAAGTTTATAACATCCTTTACTAAATACGCAAGTTGTAACGAGTTTTGGCGAGAGGTGGAAAGAGGCTCCTCAGAACGCGATTGTCATTCCGTATCACATTACTAAGCAGCCAAGCATCAGCTCCAGCCGCTAACTCCTCCATATCCGGTGAAGTCGCCGGAAGTAAACCGAGTCGCCACATGCGGTTCAACATTCGTTCCATTCTAACTGTCTTCGCCTACTCCGCCCCACCAGGCTGGGGCGGAGTAGAGGAGCCTCGCGACCGATGTGGCTCGAGCGATCTCTTGCAAAGCCTTCTGTGGTCACCTTTTTCTCCCAACCTATTTAATAGTAGGCCTACTCTGCTTTGTCTACTTTTTCACGTGGAATTCACTTTGAGGGAACCTTTTGCTTTCTCTTCTTTCACTACACACATGATAAGCAATAATAAGCTTTTCCTAGGTACTTTCACTTCTGTGTCAAATTCATAACTTTTAGTAGTAGCCTATTGTTGTACACACATGAAACCAATGAAGTTCGCATATGGAATCCATATACAGAGCCCAGATGGGTTACACCCAATGGCCGCAGAAGTTCTGGCAGCGCATCTCTGAATAACAAGAATTATGATGATGGTGGTGGTGATGATGATGATGATGATGATGATGATGATATGATGATGATGATGATGATGATGATGATGATGATGATGATGATGATTATGATGAGACTGAACGTGAAATATTTCGTTATCTCTTATGAAACAGTGCATAACGAAAATGTTTCTTATCGTTGTTCAGTCCTTGTTATATGAATTTCTAGTTATAATTAGAAATTACAATCAACATCTCAGTGGATAAAAGATCGTTCCCGTCTGCCTTTTTGCTCATAGTTATTCTGTGTAGGTGTCACATAATTAGATTGGCACTAGAGAATAAGCCATACAAGTGCAATCTATAATTAGACCTTTGTATGTCGCTAAACGCCCATAACAATTTTCATTGCTTGAGCTATGCAATCTCATTATTGTGGTGTGTGTGTGTGTGTGTGTGTGTGTGTGTGTGTGTGTGTGTGTGTGTGTGTGTGTGTGTGTGTGTGTGTGTGTGTGTGTGTGTGTGTGTGTGTGGTTGTGTGTGTGTGTGTGCTATCATTACTGTTTTTCTGTGTCATAATTCTGCAACATCTTACTCCGTGATTAGGTTTTTCGGTTGTTAATTTGTTTTATAATAAATGGTACCGGTATCCTTGAATATACACAATTGTTTTAGAGTATTTGGTCTATTTGAAGTAACTGTATTAGAATAATTATTGGCATCTTTGAATACATTTTGTCATAGATGTCAACTTTTATTCGTAAATGATCTGTGACCATGTATATTTATATCTTCTCATTTGTCCTCCTCTATCTGCAGCTTCTCATGGCCTCTCCTCTACCTCGTGTCCTCCTCTTTCTGCAGCTTCTCGTGGCCGCTCCTCTACCTCTTGTCCTCCTCTTTCTGCAGCTTCTCATGGCCTCTCCTCTACCTCTTATATACTGCCGACATTCCAACCATATTCTCTAAACACTCGTCATCTCTCGGGCGTGCTTATTTCATCTCAGGAGAATACGACAGCTTCGCTCTACTCTTGACTCGGCGTCACTGAAAACACTAATACAGTGCCTTATTCTGACGCGACTTGACTACTGCAACTCGGTACTCTATGGTCTCCCTGAATGCACACTGCTTCCTCTAACCAGAATATTGCAACAGAAGTATTATTTGATTCAAGGTGGACACCCCGTGAACCCATAAGCAGTTTCCTGGCGCAACGGAATTAATTAATTCAAGGTAGACCCCACGCAACTTTGACTTCTGCTTTAATATATTCTCAGGGTAATATATCTATCGTTTTAGCGTTCTAAATTAGGCGTCGGTAGAAAAGGAGGTTGATTGATTTACAGAATTTTTCCTGTGAAATAGAAGTTGGTTTGATGAAAATAATTTTTGCTTAAATAGAAGTGGGGTTGATGAAACATTCTTCCTGAAAGAGAAGTTGGATTGATGAAAAATAATTGTTGCTTACATGGAAGTTCGATTGATGAAACAGATTCTTTCCAAAGTAAAAGTTGGATTGAATAGAAATAATGCTACAATGGGCGAATAATTAAATACGCTAAACTACACTTTTACTCATTTCTATTTAATTGAATTTCGCTCCATAACAAATCTGCCACTTAACAAAATAATCAAATAAAGCTACATTTGAAAAGTGAAGGAAATTATATAAATGACGATAAATGTAGGAAAGAACATGAAATAAATCTAAAACTGGAATCACTTAAACCTTGTTCGGTAAATTATCTGTTGTGTTGGAAACTAACTTCCAGACTACAATTTCAAAAGAAGGGTTTCATTACGAAAACAAGTGAATTCAGTTGCTGATCCTGAAAGAGTCCAGCAAAGTCATCAGCCACACACTTGGAAACAGTGATCCATAAACTCCTTTTCAATTTCAAACATTTGATCGCAAAATCCACATCCAAACTTGTGGTTTCACTAGGAAAGGCTGAATATCACCAATGGATGAGCCCTTATTCACAAGTACTTCCAGATTTTGCTTTTCTCCTCCATGGATTCTAATTCAATCGATCAACCTTATCAAATGCTTTCTTGCATAGTTCACATTTGTATTGCTTTTCTCTCTCACTGATTGTTGAATGCACTTGCAGGTCATCATTTAATTCAAAAGCTTTCCTACATACTTCACACTTGTACAATTTTCTCCAGTGTCAGTTCTCACATGGTTATTCAAACTCTGAGACTCTTTAAGTGTTCTGTGAGGAGATTGGCGTTCGTATGGCATTCCTCCTTTATGCAATCGTTTGTGTTTCCTTAGAAAATATTCAGTTCGAAATTCTCGGTCACATAGCTCGCATTTGTATGTTTGCCCTCCTTTATGCAATTCTTTATGTTTCCTTAGAAAAAATACAGATCGAAATTCTCTGTCACATAACTTGCATTTGCATGGCTTTTCTCCAGTGTGTTTTCCTTTGTGGCATTTTAGACTATAATTGCTTGTGAATGTTTTTGCACATAGTTCACACTTGTATGGTTTTTCTCCAGTGTGGGTTCTTGTGTGACGTTTAAGGCTATAATTTGCTGTAAATGCTTTTGTACATAGTTCACACTTGTATGGTTTTACACCAGTGTGGACTGCTGTATGTTTTCTTAATGTGTCTTTTCTTGTAAATGCTTTCACACATAGTTCGCACATGTACGGTTTTTCTCCAGTATGGCTTTTTGCATGCTGTTTAAGTCTATCATTTGTTATAAATGCTTTTGCACATAGTTCACACTTGTATGGGTTTTCTCCAGTATGGCTTTTTGCATGCTGTTTAAGTCTATAATTTGTTATAAAGGCTTTTACACATAGTTCACATTTGTATGGTCTTTCTCCAGTGTGTGTCCTCACGTGGTTATTCAAAATATTGCTAGTTGAAAATGACATTTTACACAGTTGACATTTGTATGGTTTCTCTCTGCTGTGGGTTCTCAGATGAATCTTCAGACAACTCCGCCATCTAAATGATTTGTCACACATGTGGCATTTGTATGGTTTCTCTCCTGAGTGCACTATAATATGTTGCTTTAGGTGATAATTTTTTGCGAAAACCTTTCCACAGAACTCGCAATTGTATCCTTTAATTTTGTGTATTGTAATATTTCCTCCTTTCTTTCCTGTGTCACTTGTCTTTATTAGTCCTGACTCACACAGATTTCTATGTTCACTCATGGTGCACAGCTTGACTATGTGTTGAGTAATCAGATGCTTTTAATGTGTGTTATGTAACATCCTACATTTATTCAATTCTTCTGATATTAAGGAAGTATGTTATAAGTCTATCAAAAATGCTTTCCTACATGGTTCTGTATCTTCCTTAGACTTTCTCTTCGGGCAATGTCCTTTATGTGGCAACAGCATCCGCACAATTTGACTTGGTTTCCTTTGCACTAATCATTTCCTTCTTGAAATTGTTCAGATTCTTAAAGAAATAATGTCATCGGTGTTGTCATCATAAACATGATGTTTCTTTTTCTGCAAGTAAAAGTGCAGATGCTCTTAATAGAAATTAGCAGTGAATGAAATTTAAAATTTAGCATTAAAAATTTAGCATTAAAAATTAACTAAATATTAACTAAACCAATCTCAAGGTAAACCCATAGTTTTGGTTGCTAAATTATTTTATATCGTCAAATTGAAATGTATGTATGTATGAGCACTTGTTATAAGCGCCCCTTCAAGATTTCTACTCAGAGGCGCTCCCAACTACAGCGCGGACACTGAATCGGAGTTTCATGAGCAATTGCGAGTGAAGGACTTGCCCAGGGTCCCTACGCGGCGGCTTGAGGTGGATTCGAACCCACAACCCTCCGGTTGCAAGGCACCGAACATACCCCTACACCACCGCACCCCACGAAATGGAAGCTGTATTGAGGGAAAAAATTGTTTCACTAACTCGAAGTGGGATTGATGAAACTATTTCTGTCTTTAAATAGAAGTTGGATTGATGGAAATAATTTTTACCATAAATAGAAGCTGGATTGATGAAACTAAGTTTTTGATGCAATAGAAGAGCTCTGGAATAATTAAAATAATTGTTTCCGTAAGTCGAAGCTGGACCCATGGGAAAGGTTCTTCGCTTACATAAAAGTTCCATTGATGAAAAATATTTTTCTGGTTCAATAGAAGTTGGGTAATTTTTTTTCATTAAATGGAAGCTAGATTGATTAAAAAAATTTCTCAATGAAATGGAAGCGGGATTGATTATAGTTATGATAGACATAGGTAGAGTGCTTACTTACCAACGTCAAGTACGGCATTGAAGACATTAGAATAATTTAGCAACCTAAACTACGGGATAAATGCAAACTTTTTAGATTTGTGCAAGCCAAATTGATCTTGATCCATTTTAATTTGTCTATAAAATTATAACAAAGATTTTATATGACAGCGAGAATTATGCTTGATAGTTACCTGCCAATTTTGACATTTTGTTTATTACATGTCAGGCTATACATTGTAAAATCAACTATATAGTACATTTGGCAAAACTGGGAACGGCGGTCCCAAATTATGAAATGAAAGAAATCAACAGAGGCCGTAGTTATTTTCATCCAGCTTCTATTGAATGGAAACTTAGTTTCATCCATGCAACCAGCTTGGTATCCAGCTTCTATTTACGGGAAAAATTATTTAGATCAATCCAGCTTCTATTTCAACACAGGAATGTTTTCATCAATCCCACTTCCATTTAGGGAAACGGTTTTTTTCACCAATCCAGCTTCCATTTAGGGAAACAGCTTTTTCATCAATCCAGCTTCTATTTCAAAGTGACAATATCAAATAACTTTGTAGACTTCTTTCATTTAATAATTTGGGACGTCTGTGACGAAAATACATATTTCTGAATTTGGGACCGCCGTTTCCAGTTTTGCCCAAATTAAATCTTTTGAAAGTCAGACTTCGGATTTTAGTGCAACCCAAAGACGTGATCGACGATAGAATCCAAACGTTTAAAACTTCTATTATTAGCATTTATACGTTCTAACAAAGAATAAGAATGCGTGACTTGATTAGAAATCTCACTGTTTAACTATGTTATTCGATAATTTGCAAATATATTCAAAGTTTCAGTCAGGAAAGTAAAAAATAAACGAATATCGCTTTACGTGTTGACAAGCTTGCAGCGAAACGATGACGGACCGTTGGCGTGACGTCACACGCCTAAATTTAGTCAGGATTACGGCCTGTCAGTATCTAGAAGGCAATGGGTAGACGAAGCAAAGATTTTAGAGTCGTAGATTACGACTCTAAAATCTTTGGACTGTAGACGAAAGTCTGTAGACGAAAGTCTAGTGTCGTAGACGAAAGTCTGTAGACGAAAGTCTAGTGTCGTAGACGAAAGTCGGTTAGCCTGGCACTGGCGGTCCCAAATTATTCAATGAAAGAAGTCGACAAAGTTATCTGATATTGTCACTTTAAAATGGAAGCTGGCTTGATGAAAAAACTCTTTCCCTAAATGGAAGTGGGATTGATGAAAACATTCCTGTGTTGAAATAGAAGCTGGATTGATTAAAATAATTTCTTCCGTAAATACAAGCTGGATACCAAGCTGGTTGCATGGATGAAACTAACTTTCTATTTAATAGAAGCTGGATAAAAATAATGTTTTCAGTAGTTAGAAGCTGGATTCGTGAGAATATATAGCACGTTTTAGCGAAACTATAAGAAAGCGGCGGCCTCTGTTGATTTCTTTCATTGAATAATTTGGGACCGCCAGTGCCAGGATTACCCGAAAGTCTGTAGACGAGTTGTCGCGGAACCCAAACTATTCAAACGGGCAGTGGTGCTGACAGATCTCACCTAAACTTATGAGGAATATAATTGAATTCCCTTCTTAATACTTTTAACTATCAAAGAGATCATAATATTATTTCAACAGTGTATATAATTGTGCCTTAATCGGTAGAGGACAGGAAAGTTGGAAAGTTGATAAAGCAATTCAACATCCAATTCAACCTCTTTGTTTAGCGTTATATTGACGCCATTTTCACGACTTCGACATCTTAGGACAAGAGTTTGTAAAATTGACAAATTTACAAGTTTAATTCTGTTCCTTCGCCGGTATTTCCTTAATAAGCTGGTTCCCGCGAATTCGCTTTTGTGGGCGCTGTAGAAATATCGAGTTTACGATTACGATGTCCCGATGACTGACAAGTCAAGCTGTCGAATAAAATGATTCTCAATTGGGTAAAGTCGCAGTTTACGTTGCTAAATTATTTGATATTATCACTTTAAAATGGAAGCTGGATTGATTAAATATATTGTTTCTCTAAATGGAAGTGGGATTGATGAAAACATTCCTGTGTTCAAAATTGAAGTTGGATTGATCGAAATAATTTTCCCGTAAATAGAAGCTGGATGGATGAAATTAAGTTTTCGATTCAATAGAAGCGGGATTGATGAAAATAATTGTTTCCGTAATTAGAAGCGGGATCCATGAGAATATATCTTTGCTTAAATAAAAGTTGCATTGATGAAAAATATTTTTTTCGTCAAATAGAAGTTGGATTGATAAAAGTAATTTTTCAAATTAAATGGAAGTTGGATTGATGAAAAAAATATTTATGAAATGGAAGCTGGATTGATGATAGTTAAGATGCACAAAGGTAGACTTCTTACTTACCAACGTCAAGAACGGCATTGAAGACATTAGAATAATTTAGCAACGTAAAATGCGACTTTACCCTCAATTGATAACAGAACAAATTCCTCAATGTTCCTAGCGATGTGTTATAGAATGCATAGGACGAGGACCAATCGTAATCGTAATCGTAAATTCGATATTTCTACAGCGCCCACAAAAGCCAAGTCGCGGGAACCAGCTTATTCACAGGCGCTTAATCAAAACAGAATCGATAGGCAGAGGGGGTAAAATATCGTTTTAGCGGGTGTAATTATCCGCCATTGCATGGGTTTCAGCGTAGGTCGGACACAAGTTGGATTGACGAAACGAATTCTCGCTAAATAGAAGTCGGATTGACGAAAATAATTTTTAATGAAATAGAAGTGGTGCCGATGAAAAGAATCTTGCTTAAAGAGAAGCTGGATTGATGGAAAATAATTCTTAGTTTAAGTCGTAGTTTACGTTGCTAAATTATTTGACATTGTCACTGTAAAATGGAAGCTGGATTGATGAAAGAAATTGTTTCCCTAAATGGAAGTGGGATTGATGAAAACGTTCCTGTGTTCAAAATTGAAGTTGGATCGATCGAAATAATTTTTCCCGTAAATAGAAGCTGGATGGATGAAAATAAGTTTTAAATTCAATAGAAACTGGATTGATGAAAATAATTGTTTCCGTAATTAGAAGCTGGATCCATGAGAATATATATTTGCTTAAATAAAAGTTCCATTGATGAAAAATATTTCTTTCATGAAATAGAAGTTGGATTGATAAAAGTAATTTTTTCAAATTAAATAGAAGTTGGATTGATGAAAAAATTTCTTCATGAAATGGAAGGTGGATTGATGATAGTTAACATGCACATAGGTAGACTTCTTACTTACCAACGTCAAGTACGGCATTGAAGACATTAGAATAATTTAGCAACGTAAACTACGACTTTACCTAATTCTTAATTAAATAAAAGTTTTATTGATGAAAAATCATTTCTGCTCAAATATAAGCTGGACTGATGAAACGAATTTTTGCCTAATGGAAACTGGATCGATGAAAAGAATTCTCACCAAAGTAGAAGCTGGATTGATGAAAAATAATAATGCTACAAATACCAAATATTTACCAATAATTAAACCCGCTAAAACGGTAGATTACCGGCAGAGGGTCCAAATCCAAAGAGTCAGGCAGGCAGACAGTCAGACGGCTAAGGTGGATGATGCTTAGAGTTGAAATGGCGAGGGAGGTGAGGGGAGGAGAAGGAATCGGGATAAGATTTGTGAAAAAGCAGTGTTTTCAGTTTTGAGTGGTCGACCTGTGGAGAGCAAGAGGTGAGGTTTTGGTGAGTTCGTAGGATGAATCGGATATTTGTCGTAGCACAGGCAGGAGTTTGTTCCAAAGAGGCGGTACAGCTATGGCTATGGAGCGATTTGCAAATTCAAGCGATGAGGTGACGGAAGGGCGGAGCAGTGTGAGGGTAGAAGATGAACGGGTTGAACGAAGAGGTTGGACTGTGAACAACTGACGAAGATCACTAATCCCATCCACTAGATGAATATTTACCATTTAATATACATATTAGGTGGTGCCAAGACAGGCATTGAACCAACATAGGTCGAACCAGAAGCTCCAGATAAGTGTTTGAAAGAATGCAAAAGAACGGAATGGTTCACGGTATCAATTATCAAAAGCAGCAGACAAGTCATGGAGAACAAAGGCTGCCACTTTACCTTTGTCCATAGAGCATGTGATGCTGTTAATTTGATAATATTAGGGAGGAAAGAACTGCTATGCAACTGGTAAAAAACATGCACTCATGCTTTTGGAGTCAATTTAAAAATGGATGGGGTGCTCGACAGTCTAGTGGTTAGCACGCTGGACCGTCAATCGAGAGGTCGGGGGTTGAAATCCCAGCCGGGACCGAAAATTTGGTTCGAGATTTCTGTTCAAAGAGCACCCCTAGCCAACTCAGCTATGATGAGTACACTGACCGTACACTGTCGGTGGGAAGATGAGAAGGGAGAGGATTGGCCACCCGCCCTCATATGCCGAGGCTAAGATAATTAAGTCGCTAACACTTCATACCCATGGCTGCCTCACGGCTAGCTCAAGGGACTGCTCTTCTTCTCTTCTTAAAAATGGATAGCATTATGCTATACACTTGATCAAAAAATGTCCACGGTTACTTATCAAAATGCCACCTTAAATCTTTCACAGTTCACATGGCTCTAATTCGTTTACTTTTTGTACTAATATAGTGGGCCTGGCTTTGCTACATAGGCTGATGAAGAGAATTTATAGTTTTGCTTAATTATTACATTTATTATTTAATATTGTTGTCCACAAAATATCATTTATATTCTGTTAACAGCAAATGTTCTTTTATTGACAGAAAGAAAACCTGATGTCTTGAGAAGAAATCAAAGACATATCAGTAAATGTTCAAGAAACTCAGTCAAACAGTGCACCAAGTGTTGCTAGAAAACTAACATCACCCAACTGAAAACGACAGAAGACATAAACTATAGGAAGATCAACCATGTACTTTAAAGGCATTGGATTAGTTTGACACAAAATCTGTGTCATAAATGAAAATCAACATTTGTTTCACTTGGAAGTGACTGAGGAATGAAAAAGAAACCAAAAATAATAAGTTGAAAAAAGGTGAAGAACGATACATCTAGAAATTCTGTGTAATAAGTCTTGCGAGAAGTTATTAACTAAAGTGCCATAGAGAAACTGGCAATTTGGAGAGAAACCAGGACAATTTTAATTATATTACAAACATTGTACATCAATTATAAATTTTGTTAGCCTATCCATATGATAAGGCACACTGGGTAGAAACCATATAGGTTCGAATTTTGTCCCAAGGCTTTTTGTAATGATGGGTGACCTGGATGAGAATTCTAAAACCATCAACAAAGATAAACTATGCATATGTCATCTGTGCCACAAATCATATGCTTCTAATAAATATCTGAAGGTCCACATAAGAATCCACACCGGGGAGAAACCATACAAATGTCAACTATGTGAAAAGTCTTTTGTAAGCAATGGTCGTTTGAAAAGCCACTCGAGAACCCACACTGGCGAGAAGCCATATAAGTGTGAATTATGCAACAAGGCATTTGGTTCAAAGGCTGAAGTGTGTCAGCATTCATTGGTCCATAGTGGAGAAAGACCACATCAATGTGAAGTCTGCCAGAAGGCATTTTCACTGAAAAGTACTTTGAAAGATCATTTGAGAACACACACTGGAGAGAAACCATACAAATGTCAAATATGTAATAAATCATTTTCATTGCGTACTTCTTTGCGAATCCACAAGGCAACACACACAGGAGAGAAACCGTTTAAGTGTGAATATTGTCACAAGGCTTTTGCACTAAAGTGTCAAGTGCGTCGTCATTCAAGGATCCATAGTGAAGAAAGAAAATACAGATGTGAACTATGCCACAAGTCATTTTACTCAAATGGTAATTTGAAAGTTCACATGAAAAGTCACACTGGGGAGAAAACGTCCATATGTCACTTATGTGAAAAATCATA
Source organism: Aporrectodea caliginosa (assembly GCA_020284085.1). Classification (NCBI taxonomy): domain Eukaryota; kingdom Metazoa; phylum Annelida; class Clitellata; order Crassiclitellata; family Lumbricidae; genus Aporrectodea; species Aporrectodea caliginosa. The sequence goes on from JACEVL010000898.1 coordinate 307,499, forward strand.
TACCAGTATTAGTAGTTTAAATATACATTTGAGGACCCACACTGGAGAGAAACCATACGTATGTCACTTATGTGAAAAATCGCATACCTGTGCTAGTAGCTTGATCACACATTTGAAGACCCACACCGGAGAGAAGCCATACTTATGTCACATATGCCACAAATCTTTTGCCAATAATGGTCGTTTGAATCGCCATATGATAACCCACACCGGAGAGAAGCCATACTTATGTCACATATGTCACAAATCCTTTGTGCATAATAGTCATTTGAATCGCCATATGACAAACCACACTGGAGAGAAACCATACAAATGTGACCAGTGTCAGAAAGCGTTTGTAGAGAAGTATTTTTTGAATGTTCATATGAGAAGCCACACTGGAGAGAAGCCATATAAGTGTGAATTATGTCACAAGGCATTTGCTAAGAAGGGTGACCTGCGTAATCATTCAATTTTCCACAGTGGAGAAAGACCATTTAAATGTGAATTCTGCAACAAGAGGTATTCAAGGAAAAGTCATGTGAATGTTCATATGAAAACGCACACTGGGGAGAAACCATACAAATGTCAACTATGTGAAAAGTGTTTTGTAAGCGGTAGTAGTTTGAAAAGCCACTCGAGAACCCACACTGGCGAGAAGCCATATAAGTGTGAATTATGCAACAAGGCATTTGCTTCAAAGTTTGAAATGTGTCAGCATTCATTGGTCCATAGTGGAGAAAGACCACATCAATGTGAAGTCTGCAACAAGGCTTTTTCACTGAAAAGTACTTTGAAATATCATTTGAGAACACACACTGGAGAGAAACCATACAAATGTCAAACGTGTAATAAATCATATTCATCGCGTACTGCTTGGAGCATCCACATGACAAACCACACAGGAGAGAAACCGTTTAAGTGTGAATATTGTCACGAGGCTTTTGCACTAAAGTGTCAAGTGCGTCGTCATTCAAGGATCCATAGTGAAGAAAGAAAATACAGATGTGAACTATGCCACAAATCATTTTACTCAAATGGTAATTTGAAAATTCACATGAAAAGCCACACTGGAGAGAAAGCGTGCATATGTCACTTGTGTGAAAAATCATATACCAGTATTAGTAGCTTAAATATACATTTGAGGACCCACACTGGAGAGAAACCATACGTATGTCACTTATGTGAAAAATCACATACCAGTATTCGTAGCTTGATCACACATTTGAAGATCCACAATGGAGAGAAGCCATACTCGTGTTACCTATGTCACAAATCTTTTACCAATAATGCTCATTTGAATCGCCATATGAGAACCCACACTGGAGAGAAACCATACAAATGTGACCAGTGTCAGAAATCGTTTATAGATAAGACTTTTCTCATTATTCATATGAGAACCCACACTGGAGAGAAACCATATAAATGTGAATTATGTCACATGGCATTTGCCCAGAAGTGTGACTTGCATAATCATTTAGCGTTCCACAGAGGAGAAAGACCATTTAAGTGTGAATTATGCAACAAGGGATTTTCAAGGAACGGTCATTTGAATAGTCATATGAGAACCCACTCTGGAGAGAAACCATACAAGTGTGAATTATGCAACAAGGCATTTGCTTCAAAGGGTGAAATGTGTCAGCATTCAGTGGTCCATAGTGGAGAAAGACCACATAAATGTGAATTCTGCCATAAGGGATTTTCAAGGAAAAGTTGTTTGAATATTCATATGAGAACCCACACTAGTGGAGAAAGACCACATAAATGTGAATTCTGCCATATGGGATTTTCAAGGAAAAGTTGTTTGAATATTCATATGAGAACCCACACTAGTGGAGAAAGACCACATAAATGTGAAATCTGCCATATGGGATTTTCAAGGAAAAGTTATTTGAATATTCATACGAGAACCCACACTGGATAAAACCATACAAATGTCGACTTTGTCACAAATCATTTTCATCGAATAGTCAATTCAATGGTCATGTGAGAATCTACACTGGAGAGAAACAAAAATAATTGTGACCTGTGTCAGAAAACGTTTATACAGAAGAATTGTCTGAAATTCACCAGAGAACCCGCTGAAACTGGTGAACACTGAAGAGAAACATGTGTAGAAAATGTCATCAGGGGTTGCAGAGAAGATTAACACCTGTATAGGCATTCAGAAACGGGTCAGTCCATGTGAAATCACCGTAAATATGTAACTGACCTATCTCAGATTTGGCTGTAACTTTGGTATTTTGTAGTTTGATATGTTTGTACATCATATTGAAATTTTCAGAAGCCTATGACCATGTGTCTGCATTTTATGGCTGACGGATACCACACTGGAGGGGGGTGTGAAGCACTCGCGACATGTTTGAACTTGGGGACTCATTCAGAGGCCAGTAACTCCGGAACGGGTGCACATAGGATTGCCAAATTGGGTGATTCTGTACAACTTTTTGTGTACTTTCTGATTCTGTAAATCATTCTGAATTGAAAAGAGTAGTTTTTCATTATGGGTGCAAAAGTGGGAAAAAACTCAGTTGCGAGTTTAAAACGGCAATATTCATGGCATTGTAGCAGAGAAGAACACAAAAGCTTTTGCAAACATTTTACATTTCTGTTATCTGCATATAGTTCACTGTGTATGTAACAAATCCTAGCCTTTTTACTATATGTCTTCATGGTGATACGAGTCTTCAAAGTTGGTCCGTCCCATAAACCGCCTCATCTTTGGCTGCAGGTATGGGCATGTGGGACAACTGATAGAACGTTGCTTTTGACTTAGTGTTGTAGAGCTTAAACAGACCTTTCCAATGATATATGACATGTTTTGCATATCTGATTCCTTAACATGAATATAAGTGGTTGAAAAACTGATATATTTGACATTCGCGACATGTTTGAACTTTAGCGACATGTTCAGAGGCCAATAACTCAGGAACGGGTGCACATAGGGCTGCAAAATTGGGTGATTCTGTACAACTTTTTGTGTACTTTCTGATTCTGTAAATCATTCTGAATTGAAACAAATAGTTTTTCACTAATGTGGGTGCAAAAGTGGCAAAAAACTCAGTTGCGAGTTTAAATCGGTAATATTCATAGCATTTTAGCAGTGAAGACCACAAAAGCTATTGCAAATCTTTTTACATTTCTGTGATCTGCATATAGTTCACTCTGTATGTAACAAATCTTAGCCTTTTTACTTTAAGTCTTCATGCTGATACGAGTCCTTAAAGTTGGTCCGTCCCATAAACTGCCTCATCTTTGGCTGCAGGTATGGGCATGTGGGACAACTGATAGAACATTGCTTTTGACTTAGTTTTGTAGTGCTTTGAACAGACCTTTCCAATGATATATGGTAAGTATGGTGTATCTGAGTCTCTCACATGAATGTAAATGGTCGAAGTATTGATATTATGAGACATCCTCGACATTTTTTAACTTTAGCGACATGTTCAGAGGCCACTATTTCAGGAACAGGCGCACAAAATAGAGCAAAATTGGGTGATTCTGTACAACTTTCTGTGTACTCTCTGATTCTGTAAATCATTCTGAATTGAAACAAACCCAAATCGAATAAAATCATTGAAAGCCAAGTTATGTGAAAACAGTTTAGCAGACTGAAGATTTCAATGTCTGAGTGAAAAATTATGAGATTGAAAACTGGAATTATTTGTAATTCAGAATTCATCTGTTGCTGATTCTGCTCCTTTCCTTCTGAAACCTTATGGCTGTAGAATATACAATGAAATGTTTCAGAGACAACAGGATTTTTTGAAAGCACAATTTCCAGGCGTGTTATTCTGGAGTGGACGATGACTTTACCAAACTGCTGGAAGATTAACACCTGTTATTATTTTCAGTTTCAATCAATCAATAAATTTTATTTTTTTTTGAACCAGCAACAGTTTAAAATATTTTCTTCTAAGAAATGTATTCTGCCTTATGATGCATGGCGAAGTTGTTTTCTGTTGCATGCATTTAAAATTTTCCATGTTTCCGTTGTAAACTGGTTTTTCTTTGCTTTTCTGATTCATGAGAGACAGAGAGGCAAGGGAATGACGCTGGTTTTCATGGTTGCGTTATATGCAGTGAAATGTTTTATGTCAACAAGAATTTTATTGTGCTTGGTTTTTCCAGTTGTGGACAATGACTGCTGCATTGTTTGAATATTACCAGCTCAGTTGCATTGCATGATGAATTAATTTTCAATTGGAAACTAATTAATATATTTATGATGTATAGCTAGATTTTTGACACTTCGTTGTCAGTGCTTCTTTTTAATGAGCATTTAAATATATTCTGCTGAATGTATTTGATTTTTTTCCAAAAAGTTTTGTGGCTTGCACATGTTTAATCAGAAGTCTCTTAGCATAATGTCTGTTAGCATAATGCTGTGTGTAAAAATATAATTGTAGTTCCTTTTTATCCATCTAGTTTAACTTGCGGGAATCTTGCAATCTTGATTGATTGATTGCTTGAGCCACAGGCTAAATAGTCAAATCTTGCGACGACTAGTTCGATCACTTACAATCATTCAATCGTCGTGAAACTTGGCATATAGACTCGCCCTCGCACACACTTCATTCTATCAAAATTTCAGCTCCCCAAAAGAGGCTAGCTTATAGAATCGGGGACTAAACTTTTCGAATAGAAGGGGAATCCCCTCTTTTCCGATACGCAGCGTTGTGATTGGCCAGCGTTGCCATTGGCTGCAACAGAAACGGGTGCGGTATTTTGATTAAACGGACGCTATGTTGTAAAATGAACGCGGACTATATATTTGTAGAGGTAACTGCTTAATATGACGGATTATAGGATACTAGATGGATATAGTAAACAAACTTTAAGCTTTTTACTATTGGTTCTTTTTATTATCAAGATTTTGTATCAAAAGGATAATACATGTATTAACTTGTTTACCAGATCGCATTGTTTGGCCTCATAGGTAATCCCGTAGTTTAGATTGGTAAATTATTTCATATGGTCAATTTAAAATGGAAGCTGGATTGATGAAAAAATTTGTTTCCTTAAATGAAAGTGGGATTGGTGTTCTATTTTAATGTTTAAATAGAAGCTGGATTGATCGAAATAATTGTTTCCGTAAGTAGAGCTGAATCCACGAGAATATTACTCTTCTTAAATAAAAGTTCCATTGATGAAAAGTATATTTTTGCTTAAATAGAATTTCGGTAATTTTTTTCATTAACTGGAAGTTGGATTGATGAATTTTTTGATGAAATGGAAGCTGGATTGATAGTAGTTCTCATGGACATAGCCTAGGTAAACTGCTTACTAACGTCAAGCACGGCATTGAAGACATTAAAATAATTTACCAACCTAGACTACGAGATTACCTCCCTCATTATGTTAAATCAATAAAAGGTCTCGTGTGTTGCCCTTTGGTCCTTTTCTCTTCATCCTTTACAGCGCTGACATTCCTTCTCTCTTCACCAAACACTCGGTTACTGGTCACGTGCATGCAGATGACGTCCAGGGTTTTGGTCACGCCTCCTTCGGAGCAGCTCTCTATTGTTCGATCCAGTGATGCACTGTCCTTTGACCTCCACCTCTGGATGTCCTCAAACCGGCTTTGTTTGAACTCCGCTAAGACCCAGCTCATTTGGTTTGGCACTGGTCCGCCACTTGCTAAGCTTGATTTCTCCATTGTATCTCAAATGTTCCCCGCCTTCACCTTTTCAACAGTGTCCACGACCTAGGTGTCACCCTGGATAGCAACTTGACTTTCACAGAGCATGTTTCAACCGTAACCCGTTTCTGCTGCTATCATTTGAGGCGGCTCCGAGCCATCAGGAGATCAGTCATGAAACACTTCATTGCATGCTAAACAACCACAACTCCTTAGCCTTACTATGCCTTTTTATCTGGTAGCACTTTGAAGACCATTCTGTTCAATTACAGTTACATTGTGTAGTGCCTCTAGGAGTCTTTCTTCAAGTGGTGCTATATAAATTTTCAATTACAATTATGATACAGCAGAAGGTGTCTAATTGCAAGATATTGTTTGCGATTATTCTCTATCGTTTTTCTTATAACCTTCCAAAGTATTAGTTGGAATGGGAACATCTGGAAAACAAATATAAACTTCTGGGATTTTTCTAATAGTAGTAGAGTTACTTAATGGATTCCCTATCCTGCAATAATGACACTAGTACAATTTTATTTATCATATAACATAAACACAAAGGTAACTAAAGAAACCTTTTCATGATATCCGTTATTAACATCAAATGATAGGATAAAGGTCTACATAAGGCACAATACATTAACCTAGAGAAAGGAAGTTTTCAAATACAAAATTACATTTAAGAGTAATGCAATTCAGGTGTAAATCTTCAAAACAGTTCAGCAAAGTCATTGTTCACTGGAAAATAACATGCCTGGAAACAGTGCTCCATAAATTCCTTTTCTATCTGAAACATGTTGTTGCATATTACACAACCAAATGGCTTCACAAGGAAAGGATCAGAATCAGTTAAAGATGACTTCTCAGTTCCAAATACTTCCAGTTTTCGCTTTTCACTCCCATCAGTTTTCTCATGGATATTCAAATCTTCAGTCTCCTCAAACCTTTTTTCACATAACTTCACTTTGTGTGATTTTTCTTCATGATGGGTTTTTGAATGCTTATGCAGGTGATCTTTCACTTCAAATGCCTTGTGACATTTTCCAGTTTTGTATGGCTTCTCTCCAGTGAGTGTTGTTCCATGAATTTCCAAATATTTCGTTAGTGAAAACGTTTTCTGACATAGATCACCTTCGTATGACTTCTCTCCAGTGTGATTTCTCATATGGCGATTCAGAACACTGTTATGTACAAAAGATTTGTGACATAGGTGACATTTGTGTTGTTTCTCTCCAGTGTGAGTTGTCATATGAATACTCAAACAACTCTTCTGAGCAAATGCCTTGTGGCAGAATTCACATTGGTATGGTTTCTCTCCAGTGTGGGTTCTCATATGGCGACAAATGACCATTATTGGCAAAAGATTTGTGGCATATGTGACATAAGTATGCTTCTCTCCAGTGTGGGTCTTCAAATGTCCAGTCAAATTAACTGCTTCTAAATGACTTGTGACATAATTTACACTTGTATGGCTTCTCTCCAGTGTGGGTTCTCGAGTGCTTTTTTAAAGAACCGCCGGTTACAAATGACTTCTGACATAGATTGCATTTGTATGGTTTCTCTCCAGTATGGGTTCTCAGATGACTATTCAAAGTACTTTTTAGTGAAAATGCCTTGTGGCAGAAATGACATTTATGTTCTCTTTCTCCACTATGGACCACTGAATGCTTACATAGGTCATTCTTGGAAGAAAATCCCTTGTAACATAATTCACACAAATATGGCTTCTCTCCGGTGTGGGTTCTCAAATGTTCAGTCAAATTATCACTGCTTCTAAATGACTTGTGACATAATTTACACTTATATGGCTTCTCTCCAGTGTGGGTCCTCGAGTGTCTTTTCAAAGAATCATTTGTTACAAATGACTTGTCACATAGATGACATTTGTATGGTTTCTCCCCTGTGTGGCTTCTCATGTGAACATTCAGATGACTAATACAGGTAAATGACTTGTGACATAGATGACATTTGGATGGTTTCTCTCCAGTGTGGCTTCTCATATGGATATTCAAATGGCTAAGACGAGTAAATGATTTGTGGCATAGGTGACATTTGCCTGGATTATTTTTTTGGAGGATTTTAGAATTCTTGCCCTGGGCACCCATTATCACATGCAACTTTTGTACAAAATTCGACCTTATGCGGTTTACCCAGTGTGCCTTATCACAGGGACAGTCAAACAACTAATTTGAGTAAAATTTTTGTGAAACAATTAAAGTTCTTCTGGATTCTCTCCAGTATGAGTTTTCCGTGGGACTTTACTTCATCACTTCTTGCAATATTTATTGCACGGATTGCATACATGCATCATTCTTCACCTGTGCTTTAAATTGTATTATATCTCACTCTTTTATTTTAATTCCTTTGTTACTCCCAAGTGACAAAAATCTTGATTTCTATTTATGGGTTGAAATTTTTGTCAAACTAAGTGTTGCCTTCAAAGTACGTTGCTGATCATTCATTGTCTTCAGTTTGTTGATGTCCAATCCCCGGCAACATTAGATGTTGAAGGTTGACTGAGTTTATTAATCATTCGTTGACTTTTCTTTGATTTCTCGTCAAATCATCAAATCTTTATTTCTGTTAATGAAAGTACAGTTGCTGTTAATAGAATATAAATTGCATAAATCATATTCTACAGACAGCAAATTTAAAACAACGAATGTTATAATTAAACAAAAATAAGAACATTGAGGGATTCCCTGTGATATCGATTGAAAATAATTTTATTTGAGTGTGACTTGACACTCATCAGGGTTAGCTGCTATCCACTGCATTTTAGGGCTTGCAGTCAGTCTTGAATGGTGGCCAATGAACTGTTCTTTAGCCCACTGACAAATGCAAAGGTCTTGAGTTATCTCGATCACTGTAGCTCACTTGTTGATATTAAAAATCAACCATGGTGAAATTCCAAGATCTTCAGAACTCTATCGCAAGGGCTAAAACTAATGCATTTCAATAGGAACATAATATTTATAACCCATGCAGTGAAATCTTTGAATTAGCCTCCCTGTGACCTGTTCTTGTTGAACGATTTTAGAAAAAAAGTGTATTTTAGCGTACCGGTATTTAATTATTCGCCATTGCATGTGTTTCAGAGTTGGTGGAATACAAGTTGGATTCACAAAAAGAATTATTGCAAAATGGAAGTGGGATTGGTGAAAAGAATGTTGCTTAGATAGAGCTGGATTGATGAAAAATAATTCTTAATTAAATAGAAGTTGTAAAAATAATTCCTAATTAAATAGAAGTTGCATCAATGAAAATAATTCCTTCTTAAAATTAGAAAGTGGATTGATGAAACGAATTCTTGCTTCAATCTGTTGAGCCACTTATCTCAATTTATTTACGATATAAGACATATTTTCTCTAAATTGCATATCCACCAAACTACTCTGTCTCAGTGGACTGATCGTTCAAATATATATTGACCTGATTATGTATTGATTTTAGTGTGCCATCGGTAGTTATCTTGTACATTACACATACCGTAGTCTCAATAGAGGTTACAAAATCATAATTACAGCAACAATAGCTAAAGCGATAGAAACACCGATAACAATGATAACAATAATAATAAGACAAAAACAACAATTTTCTTATGGTTTGCTGTAATATGCAAACATGAGACGATCAAACACAAAACTTTGTGAAACACCACATTTGAGGAACTCATTATGATTAGACCCTACAGGAATCATTACCATAAAATATAGTGATTGAGTTTTGCATCCCAGAAAAGTGCTATCCCTGATTTTGTTAAATACTGAGAGATCTCAAATGTACCTGAGGTAAAAAAAAACAGCATAATAAAAATTAGGCACATATTTAATTATTCGCCCATTGTAGCATCATGGTTTTTAAACAATCCAACTTCTACTTTGGCAAGATCCTTTTCAACAGCCCCGCTTCTATTTAGCAAGAATTCTTTTCGTCAATTCAACTTGCATTCGACGAACTCTGAAACCCACTGAATGGCTGAAAAATTTACAACGCCAAACTACACGTTTCCCCTTTCTGGTAACAGAGTCAAGTGTGCACAAGCACACTGTCCAAGTTCGTTAAACAGGGTCGAACTCGCAACCTGCGATTAATCGTGTTACCGACAGCAACCCTGTCGAATCAGTTGAACGTACAGATAAAAAAAAGGAAAATTACATTAGGTTAAAATACAGATAATGTGTTTCTTTTAAATTCTTAATTACTAATTTTACTCGTAATTATTACGGTAATTATATGGTACATCAGATTAGCATAGATAATTTTTCTTTTGTTAACAACGCCAATTTTCGCTTAACAAATGGCAACGGGTGAAAAGAAAATCTTGAACCTTGAAGTTGGACTTATTAGTAATGATCCTGTCCTCTACCGAGCAAAATTATAGACTGTTATGTGCATGTCTATGGAACGGTTCCGCGACAACTCCCTACGACAGCTCGTCTACAGACATTTTACCTACAAGTGTATCTGTATCCATTACGGCTAATCAACAGAAGCCTTTCTTATAGTTTCGCTAAAGCGTGCTATATATTCTTAGGAATTCAGCTTCTAATTATTGAAAAGATTATTTTTATCAATTCAGCTTCTATTGAATGGAAACTTAGTTTCATCTATGCATCCAGCTTGGTTTCCAGCTTCTATTTACGGGAAAAAATATTTAGATCAGTCCAGCTTTTATTTCAACACAGGAATGTTTTCATCAATCCAACTTTCATTTAGGGAAACAGTTTTCTCATCAATCCAGCTTCCATTTTAAAGCGACAATATCAAATAACGTTGTAAACGAAATGTCGGTAGACGAAATGTCTGTAGACGAAAAGTCTGTAGACGAATTATTGTCGTGACACCTTATAAAACTGAAGTAGGGTTTCTGGCTTTATTCGAAGTACGCTCTGAAGATGTACCGACAAATCGCTTAATATGTTGGCTTCACACCGGCAGCAAACCATTTATTTCGTTACTCATTGATTTAAAATTTGGTGAATGCAAATTAATTTCAAGATATCGGCTTCTTTTAACTCCAGAAACACCGCTTTTCTAAACTTCCCCTTTGTTTATGCTTTCGTTTAACTAGTTAGCCTATACGTTCGGCTCAGTACAATTTCATAGCGCGATACTGTCGGAAGTTCAAATCTTAAAGCAGTTTGCGCGAGTACTTTGGAGATCGCTGCTACAAGAGAACAATACTTTCACTTCGAGACAGTTTCCAAAAACTTAATGACCTCGACCGAGAATTCTCAGTGTTCCAACTAAGAGTATAGCGGGTAATAAAACAATAGCTAGAGGGCAAACCAGTTCGTGCTATTATTCCAATTTTTAGTTAAGGTATTTGCTTTTCATTTTACGCCATTTTGAAGAACCCGAAGACCGAGATCAGAAATTATAGCAAAATTTCTTCGCACAATGGTATGCCTTAATTTCTCTTATATTTCTTAAGTGAATCTTAATTACCCACTTAATAGTATCTGTAAATCGTGTGCATATTTTCTCTTTATCTGCTTTATCCTTCCCGTCAAGCACAATAAATCCGAACAGCGTGCTTGCTCACATGACATTTTACAGGTAGAAGATGCTGGGATTTCCTATTCCAACTTTATACCATATTATTTGATCAAGGTGACAGCACTTGGTACGAAGTTCTAGATGAATAATGATTGCCTCATTTCCGCTACATTTCCTGAACTATTTCAGACTTTTAAAAGCTTTATCAGAAAGAATGGTAAACGTGTTACTTTATCGTAGTAAATTATTCGCCCATTATAGCATTATTTTTCATCATTCCAACTTCTACTTTGGCGAGAATCCTTTTAATCGATCCAGCTTCCATTAGGCACGAATACTTTATATCAATCCAGCTTCTATTTAAGCAGAAATTATTTATCATCAATACAACTTTTATTTAATTAAGAATTATCTTTAATCCTGCTGCTATTTCCTAGGAGTATTTTCAACAGGCCCACGGTAATCCCGTAGTTTAGGTTGGTAAATTATTTGAATATCTTCAATACCGAACTTTATGTTGGTAAGTAAGCAATCTACCTATGTCCATTATAACTATTGTCAATCCCGCTTCCATTTCATTAGAATTTTTTTTAATCAATCCAGCTTCCATTTCATGAAAAAAATTAGCCAACTTCTATTTAACCCAAAAATATTTTTCATCAATCGAACTTTTATTTAAGCAAAGAACTATTCTCATGGGTCCAGCTTCTACTTACGGAAACAATTATTTTCATCATTCCAGCTTCTATTGCATTAAAACTTAGTTTCATCAATCCTGCTTCTATTTAAAGACACAAATGGTTTCATCAGTCCCACTTCCAGTTAGAGAAACAATTATTTCCATCAATCCAGCTTCCATTTCAATTTGACGATAAAAATAATTTCCCAACCTAAACTACGGGTTTACCAGGCCGACTTCTGTTTAAGGAAAAATTATTTTAGTCAACGACTTCTATTTAATAAGAATTATTTTCGTCAGTCCAACTTGTTTTCATCCAACGCTTAAACACATGAACTGGCAGATAATTTGCGATGCTTAATACATGTTGCAATCTTTGAATATGTTAATTTACAATTGACTTCTTTTACAAGGAGAAAGAGTCAGTCATGCTTTGCAAGTGTCATTTGACTTTAAGATCACAATTCTGTACAGTTAAGTACATATGCTGTAAGCTTGCCTTCTGTAAAGAAGATAAACATATTTCATTGGTTACTGGACACATTCAAAATAATGCTTCAATCCCAAGTATATAAATGACATTTGAAACTTGTTATTATATCTGTCTGAACAATGGGAAGAATAGTATTTATAGCTGGAGATACAACAACAAATGTCTTTAGAAGTAACATCTGCATTATTTTATATTAAATCTGGAAAATTAGCGCATTGATAACAACAGTAAGTGTATGCATTTCCATAAAAGAATTTGTCCTGTGGTTTTAACAGCAACAGCTTTCATTGCAGGAAATGTTATTCGTCTTTGAGAGTAAATATGTGAAGAATCAGAGTAAGAGAATTCAAAGACAAAATCACAAATAACGGAAAAAACGTCATTATAATGTGTTAGGCGTTTAATGTAAGACATCAATACTGCACAAAGCTAGCTTGTTAATTTACTACAAAGTTAACCTGCATATCATGCATGAAGACCAAGGATCGTGTCAGTCAGGACCAATGGAAGATTGTGCAAGCGACAAATGGAGAAACCACAATGGAAAACATGCAGTTGAAAAATCACCTGAATGTGATTTATGTGGAAAGAATTTCCAAAACGTTCTAAACTAAGCTACCACATGAGAAGCCACACTGGAGAAAAACCATACCAGTGTGAATTGTGTGGAAAAGCGTATTCTCTAAGAGCTCATCTTACTGACCACATAAGAACCCACACAGGAGAAAGACCATACCAGTGTGTATTGTGTGGAAAAGTATTTGCAAGTAGTAATCTACTAAGGTATCACACAAGAATGCACACTGGAGATAAACCGCACAAATGTGAGTTATGTGAAAGAGCATTTACACTGTCCTCTGAACTAAAGAGCATAAACGAACGCATACAGGAGAAAAGCCGTTCAAATGCCAATGTTGTCAAAAAGCATTTGCACATTCTGGAAATTTGAAGCAGCACATGAAATTGTCACAGTGGAGAAGACCGACACAAGTGTAAAATTTGTGACAAAGCCTTCACACGAATCGGATCATTGAATACCACGTTAGTAGTAATCACAATGGTGGAAAACCATACAAGTGTGAGATTTGTGGAAAGATGTTTGCAACAACTAACCAACTAAACTTCCACACACGAATGCACACTGCAGAAAAACTTAGCAAAGACAAACTATTTGGAAAAGCATCTACATCAGGAAGTAATTTAAATGTACATGAAGTGACACACACTGGAGAAAAGTCATACAAATGTCAAGTATGTCTCAAATCATTTTTGTGTAGTATTTCTCTGAGTAACCATAAGAGGATCCACACTGGAGAAAGACCATACAAGTGTGAAGTATGTGGAAAAGCATATTCACAAGAAAGTAAACTAAATGGCCATGCTAAAACACACACTGGAGAAAAGCCATACAAATGTGAAGTATGTAACAAGCTATTTTTGTATAGTTGTAATTTGAATAACCATGAGAAGATCCACATGGCATCAGAAAGACCATACAAGTGTGAACGATGTGGAAAATCATATTCAAGGAGTAGTTACCTATATGACCACATAAGAACCCACACTGGAGAAAAACCATACCAGTGTTTATTCTGTGGAAAGGCATTTGCAAGAAGTGATCTACTAACGTATCACATACGAACCCACACTGGAGAGAAACCACACAAATGCATTATGTGGGAGAGCATTTAAAAATTCTTCTGAACTGAGGATACATAAACAAAAGCATACAGGAGAAAAACCGAACAAATGCCAATGTTGTCACAAAGCATTTCCACAACCTGGACATTTGAAGGAGCACATGAAAAGTCACAGTGAAGAAAAACCACACAAGTGCAAATTTTGTAACAGAAGCTTTAAGCATATTCGGTCATTGCATATTCACGTTAGTGGTCACAGTGGTGAAAAACCTTACAAGTGCGAGGTATGTGGAAAGATGTTTGCAACAACAAATCAAGTATACTTCCACAAACGACGCCACACTAAAGAAACCCTTCACAAATGCAAACTGTGTGGAAAAACTTTTACATCTAAAAGTAATTTAAGTAGCCATAAAATAGCACACACTGGGGAAAAGCCATACAAGTGTGAACTATGTGAAAAAACATATTCAAGGAGTAGTTACCTATATGACCACATAAGAACCCACACTGGAGAAAAACCATACCAATGTTTATTGTGTGGAAAGGCATTTGCAAGAAGTGATCTACTAACGTATCACATACGAAGCCACACTGGAGAGAAACCACACAAATGCACGTTATGTGAGAGAGCATTTAAAAATTCTTATGAACTGAAGATACATAAACAAAAGCATACAGGAGAAAAACCGTTCAAATGCCAATGTTGTCACAAAGCATTTTCACAAAATGGACATTTGAAGCAGCACATGAAAAGTCACAGTGAAGAAAAACCACACAAGTGCAAATTTTGTAACAGAAGCTTTAAGCATATTCGGTCATTGAATATTCACGTTAGTAGTCACAGTGGTGAAAAACCTTACAAGTGTGAGGTATGTGGAAAGATGTTTGCAACAACTAACCAAGTATACTTCCACAAACGAAGCCACACTAACGAAAACCTTTACAAATGCAAACTTTGTGGAAAAACTTTTACATCTAAAAGTAATTTAAGTAGCCATAAAATAACACACACTGAGGAAAAGCCATACAAGTGTGATCAATGTGGAAAAGCATATTCAAGGAGTAGTTACCTATATGACCACATAAGAACCCACACTGGAGAAAAACCATACCAGTGTTTATTGTGTGGAAAAGCATTTGCAAGAAGTGATCTACTAACATATCACATACGAACCCACACTGGAGAGAAACCACACAAATGCACGTTATGTGAGAGAGCATTTAAAAATTCTTCTGAACTGAAAATACATAAACAAAAGCATACAGGAGAAAAACCATACAAATGCCAATGTTGTCACAAAGCATTTACACAACCTGGACATTTGAAGGAGCACATGAAAAGTCACAGTGAAGAAAAACCACACAAGTGCAAATTTTGTGACAAAAGCTTTAAGCATATTCGGTCATTGAATATTCACGTTAGTGGTCACAGTGGTGAAAAACCTTACAAGTGCGAGGTATGTGGAAAGATGTTTGCAACAACTAACCAAGTATACTTCCACAAACGAATCCACACTAACAAAAACCTGTACAAATGCAAACTGTGTGAAAAAGCGTTTACATCTAAAAGTAATTTAAGTAGACATAAAATAACACACACTGGGTAAAAGCCATACAAGTGTGAACTACGTGGAAAAGCATATGCACGAAATGGTAAGACCATGCGGGGACCCACACTGGATAAAAGCCATACAAATGTCAAGTATGTAAGTTCAAGTCATTTGAATGCAGTAGTAATTTGTAGCATCATGTGAGAACCCACACCGGAAAAGAAGCCTACCGAGTGTGAATAAAATCACTAGGAGTTTCCACTGAAGGGTGACCTGCCTGGGCATGTAGACACCAATAATACAGAAAACCGTACCCAGGCAAATTGTGTGACAGTTTTCAGCAGTTTGATGCTTCAAATAACGAAATGAGAACTTGTAGGGAAGAATGGTCAGATCTGAAATCAGACATCAATTGTTTCTGTCTTTGAGCCTTTGCTCTTGGAAACATATTTTTATGTGTAATATGCAATTAACTGTTCCAAAGAGAAGAGGATTTTATGGAGCAATGTTTCCAGTTGTGCTGTTCTGTTGCAGTCGAAATTGACTTTGCTGAGCTGTTTTAAGATTATCAACTGAATTCCAGAAAGAGTATATTTCTGTTTAAAAACAGTACATGTCTGAGATTGTCTGATTTTGTGCGTATTTTGCATATTCTAGTATATTAGTTTTGTCATTATTATTTTGTGATTGCATTGTGTAACCACGCTTCAATAATCATTGTCAGTCAATCATGTCTCCTTCTTCTCAACATTCACAAGAAAAGGAAGATGAAGGAGATGAAGAGCATAGTGTAAGAATCATAGTGAGGGAAGAAGACCAGAGGAAGACCGATATTGATGTTACTGGACTGGATGATAAAGGAGGGTTGCAGGTAGTTGAAGGAGAGAGCTATACAACGTTATGAATGGCGACATTGGACTACGAATAGTAGTGGTAGGAGCAGTAGTAGTTTATTGTTCCCATAAATCATGTACATTTCCATCTTTGAGTATCTTAGTAATACATACAATGAAGGAAATAAGAAAAAGCAAAACAAACAGAAGTAAACATCATCGATCAATTATTGTATGGCAGTGGGGACCAAAGGGCACACTGAAAGGGACAAATCCCACTGGAACGGGCCTATAATAGTAATTGAGAAGAGAAACTATTCAAGATTATGGGTGGAAGATCACGTGGGAACATAGGCTTAAGTATTAGAACATTTTAAACAAGCCACATATTCAACCTTAGGCCTACTCAATGAAAAAGAAAGAAATCAGAAAAGATAATAGCTGCCACAGGAGCAGACTTGTATACATCGACAAGACGGCGAGTGTGCACGAACCAACTGCCTTAATCCTCGGGCTACCAAGCTTCTTTGTGACATCGGCTACCAAGGGGGGTTACCACCACCCCCTGGATTTCGTGTTTGGTTTCACATATAATAACTTGTAATATAGCATTGGATTCAGCATTCATTTCTGCACAGAATGGTATATTTTAGTTGTACATTATGTGAATGCGCCTCGAAATTACATCACTTTTAACAACGGAACCCCCTTAATTAGCGATATTTTATATTCTTGCGTACATTTTGTACTTTTAGGATAAACAAATATAAGATTATGTGTGTTTTGAAACTGATCTATCTATAAAAGATACACACAATCATCCCTACACATGTTTATATAGTATAAATGTACATCCATACATATATATCCATACATATATATCGGTTTACGTTGTTATGCTGTATTCAGCCATTTTCACACAGATTACGCGTATTATTATTTATTTTGATCACTTCCGGTATTCAAAAGACAAAGATGTAGGTATGACAAATGAAGCCCTACATTCCCTCTAAAGAATGATATATTTGTTTCTCTTCCAGGAAGACAAATGAATACGCTACAGACAACAAACTAAGGGGGGAGTGCTTCCATTCAGCGATTTTTCACGCATGTTACGCATATTATTATTATTTATTTTGATCACTTCCGGTTTTCAAAAGACAAACATATAAGTATACAAATGAAGCCCTACATTCCCTCTAAAGAATGGTATAATTGTTTCTCTTCTAGGAAGAATAGTCAATAAGCTATAGTCCAAAAACTAGGGGTGGTATCCACCCCTCTGGTGCCTCGGGTATATTAGGTATAACTTTCGAATGGCGTGGGCTACTACCATGATGTTACCTCAAAATGTGCGCCGATGAATCTGCTACAGCTACCTGAAATGCAAAAATTATATTCCATATGAAAAAAAATTATGCATAAAAACGTAGGGGGATGGTAACCACCACCCCCTTGGTAGCCCGATGGTTAAATGTGTGAGAGAACAACGTAAGCTAATGCTTTTGGGTAGGTTATTCAATGTGTTTGGGTCCTTAAATTGAACTGAATAGGAAAGCAGAGAACCAAAAGAAGAAGAATTATTACTTAAACAATTATTACTTAAAGACGAGTAGGATAGATGAACAAATTCTTTGCTGAAGACGAACCGATATAGGCTAATGTAGGCTATAAATGTAATGTAACAAGACATTTATAAAGCGCCACCTAGGCTCAGAGGCGCTCAACACGTGGGCATCAAACAGCTGAAAAAGTACGTCTTTATATGATATTTTCTTGATAATGTTTATTGACTCTTGCAAATGGTGTCACGACAATTCGTCTACAGACTTTTCGTCTATGATACTTCGTCTACAGAAATGTCTGTAGGCGAGTGGTCGCGGAACCCTTGCAAATGACTTTCCGACGCTAAACCCCAAGATGATGTCTTCACGGTTCTACATGTTCTACGATCAACGTTTCTTTGACGTTGTTAGAGGCTTAGAGCTTGTAGCCTACAGTACTCCCGCACGGCTACTTTTATTATGCCTCCTCTGTTTGGTGGGGATATGCCACTGTCGGCCCTAGGGGAACGTAAACGCATTAATGGTATTCTGAAAAAATCACCCGTTCAGGCTTTTCCCTGTTGATTTCCATAGTTTTGAGCTGATTCTACTCTTTTCCGTTCAATTCTGTCAAATCCTTCTCATATCCTTTTGCCTACGACCTTCTCCCTCCCCGCATGGCGTATCCATACGATATGCGACCCAGGTCACTTGATCTCACACTACCTATTATAATTGATGCCTTTTGCAGGTAAACCCGTAGTTTAAGTTGCTTAATTATTTTATATAATAAAATTAAAATGGAAGTTGGATTGATTAAAGAACTTGTTTCCCTAAATGGAAGTGGGATTGATGAAACCATTTACGTGTTTAAATAGAAGTTGGATTGATCGAAATAATTTTTACCGTAAATAGAAGCTGGATTGATGAAACTAAGTTTTCACGTAATATAAGCTGGATTGGTGAAAATTATTGTTTCCGTAAGTAGAAGCTTGACCCATCAGAATAGTGCTTAGCTTAAATAAAAGTTCCATCGATGAAAAATATTTTTTGGTTAAATAGAAGTTGGGTCATTTTTTTCATGAAATGGAAGCTGTATTGATTAAAAATATTTGTCGATGAAATGGAAGCGGGATTAATGATAGTTATCATGGACATAGGTAAACTGCTTACTTACCAACGTCAAGTACGGAATTGAAGACATTTAAATAATTTAGCAAATTAAACTACGGGATAACCCCTTCTGCAATTAGAAGTTTTATTATGAGAATGTTTTAATGAAAAGTAATTTACGTAAAGACAATGAATAACAAAAGACTAGTCGTGCACGTGTAGCGTTGCGACATGGCATTGTGGAGTCGAACTTGCTCTACTTTTAGTGTATTTACTCAGCGAGATTATTCACCCTCTTCGCCTGTTTGGATGGAGATCACACTATTTAATGTTTCGCATAAATTTCGAAATACAATTTTATTGAAAATGCATGCTGATAAAGCACTCGCCAGATGACACGAGCGTTTGTTAGTTTTTAACCCTCAGAAGGTTTCGCTACCTTGGCCTACACTCAAGGTCTCGGGGGTGCAAATGCACCCCAATGTATTCTCGATGTATTTGAATCAATCGAATCATATAATACTATAAATAATTGGAGCACAGACAAAGTAGTTTTATTCAAGTAAATGCTAAGACAATTTATTACGTCACATGACGTCATGACATGGCGTCAAAGCAACATGTCGAAAAATGTACACTCTTACAGCACAATTATTTGAAAGTTTTCTGTACAACACAATTGTAATACTGATTAGTGTAAGGCCTACGGATGAAAAAGCAATATTGCAAAATATCCAATAAGTTTTCCTTATCTACTTTGCACACTTATGCACAGCCTGTGCAAAGTGCGACTAAATGGTCTGCGCAAGCAAATGAACCACACCTATGACACGTAGTACGCGATTTCTTGTCTTTACTGCGGTCACACAGAATGCAACGACCCTGCTTTCTCTTCCTCACAGCATTGTCTGCTCCGCGGCCATGGCCATTGTTCTGCTCTTCATAATTGTTTTGTGTCGCATCATCTCGAGCATCGCCTTGTGATTCATGCTGTTGTTCAATGCATTCATGAATTGTGGTTTTGAGCATGAGTGACAATCCAAGAATACTCAGTCTGGATGTTAGATGGTTATAGACCAAATCTTTTCCAAGCTGTTTCAGGAAAGCGTGGTGCTTCTGCGGCGGCAAAAATGCCACTGGCGGCAACCCGCGAAAAAATTTACTTCTGCGGCGGAATTTTTTTGGACATTTTATCTAAAACCAACTCAAACCCTAACACTGACCCTAACCGACCGTCACAGCGCTTAACCTGACCCTAACCGACACTCACGAGGCCAAAACCTGACCCTAACCGACCCTCACGACGCCAATTTATAGGAAGTACCGCATTTTCAACAATGCGCATGCGCCGAAGGTTGCGCATGCGCAAAGCGCTTCCGCCGCAGAATTGTGTCGAAAATGTTACTTCTGCGGCGGAATTTTCCGCCGCAGAAGATTTATCCTATAAATATACGCACTTCCTGTCTGGCAACAAAGAATATGTAATCTAAGAAAGGAGTCCATAGATATAAAAATGCTAAGTTAGATAATTATTGACTTATAAATGCCGCAATATAACACATGGGGTGCATTTGCACCCCGAGGACCGCAATGTATAAACCTCAAAATTATCAGAAATGTTGAGGGATACAATTATGGGCAAATAGGGTTAAGTGCATCCTCATAAATAAGGAAAAGTCATAAAATGTAGGCGTCATATCATGAGTCCTTCTGGGTGAAACAAAGGAACAAAGTGTGACTAGGGGTGCAAATGCACCCCAAGAACGTCACAGGGTTAATCCTGCTTTTAGTTTATGTTTTTGGTTTACCGTGAACGACATATTGAAGAACAAGTCAAGGAGAGATTCGCATTTAACAGTAAAGCAAGTATATTCTTTATTAAACAGTGCTTTCATTTCATCGTAAATTTTTTTCATCAACTCAGCTTCCTTTTCGTGAAAAAATTATCCAACTTCTATTTAACCAACAAAATATTTTTCATCAATGGAACTTTTATTTAAGCAATGAACTATTCTCATGGGTCCAGCTTCTACTTAAGGCAACAATTATTTACATCATTCCGGCTTCTATTGCATAAAATTCTTAGTTTCATCAATCCAGCTTCTATTTACGGGAAAAATTATTTCGATCAATCCAACTTCTATTTAAAGACAGACACAAATGCTTTCATCAATCCCACTTCCATTTAGGGAAACAAGTTCTTTAATCAATCCAGCTTCCATTTTAATTTTATGATATGAAATAATTTACCAACCTAAACTACGGGTTTACCCAATTTGTTTCCTTAATCCAGCTTCCATTTGAATTTGACGATATAAAATAATTTACCAACCTAAACTACGGGTTTACCGACGTTGCACTGATGAATATAATCCTTGCTTAAATGAAGTGTGAACGATGAAAAATGTTAGAGTGTAATTAGAAGTTGGATTGATTACACTAATTCATAGTGTAACGAGAAGCTGGATTGATGAAAAAATTGTAAGTACAAGTTGGATTATTGAAAGTAATTGTAGTGTAAGTAGAAGTTGAATTGATGCTGAAACTATATGCTGCAATGAACGAATAATTTGGGATGCTGAAGCGATAAATTGCCTACTGTTTTGTAGATTTGTTATCTCTGAGTAGTTTTCGTATCAAACATGCAGTCCATTTTATTATATTCGTAGAGAAACAAGTGCAGTGTTTTTGGTTTTTATGTATGTATGCATGAAAAAGCATTACAGTTTATATTGGGCACTACAAGACGTCTAGTAACAGCACAGATGTTAAAGTATATCTCAACAGGAATTAAGCGCGCCCACTTCCTTCACTTCCGACTTTGAACCGACAAGGGACGAGTTGCAATGTCTCCAATGCTCACTTCCAAAGGAAAGTCTCTAATTGCAAGTGGTAGAGTCTGACACAGAAACTTATTATCACACACAAGCATATAAAAGTAGGACCATTAAGAAAAGTCTTGAAAGCTGAGCATTTTCTTAACCTCAGAGTAATTTGGATAGTTGAATAGTGTTGAGTGGACTTAATATTTGTTTCTTTCAATGGGAGATTAAATTGTAAACCAATTAGTAGCTGTAGGTCCTCTATTAAAAATACTGTTGATTCTGATTTTGCCATGAGTATTGATGATAGTGGGACAATTAATGATCTCGTAGCTTTTTGCAGATCTGTTTCCTTTTCTACGTACGGTGACATACGTTGTCCATGCATTTTGTCTGTTCCAGAATTAATTATTGCAATTCTCTTCTTATTGGTGTTACTTGGGTCAGTCTATACCCTATTCAATCTGTTCTCAATGCTGGTGCTCGATTGATTGCTCATTGTCCTGATACTATCATATCGTTCATGGTCAACGAACTGCATTAGCTTCCTCTCTCTAACCGCATTCAATTTAAAGTCTTTGCTTTGGTCTTTAAGTCCAAACTGGGTCTTACTCCAACATATATGAGGGCTCTCATTCGTCCTCCTCTTTCTGCATCTCCTCATCGGCATCTCTGATCTCTGGACCAGTCTTACTGCTTTGTCCCACGAGCTAGTACCACTATTGCTCAAACTTGATCCTTTGCCATCATTGGACAATCATTATGGAATGCCTTCCCTTAACTCTGCGTGACACTTTCGTTTTTGTGACACTTTCCTTTCTGGATCATAGTCTTCATCTCTTTCGTTTTAAAACCTGTAATTATCTTCTCTCGGGGGTTCTCGCAGTGGGAGCGCTACTGAATTGCCATGGCTGGGAGTGGCGCTATATAAATTACTAATTGCATTATCCCCATTTTCAGGTTTGCTTATGAGTAAGAAATTTACATGTCCGCCTTGTTTTTAAATTAAAATTTTCAATTGCAAATGACTAATAGAATTCCAAAATCATTATTCTACAATGATTGTTGTTCTTTATATGCTTTGTAATTTTCATTTGACTGATTTCAAATGGAACATAATTATATTGACTTCTTTGCGTGATAGGCCTACTGGTGTCTTTGGCAACTGACATAAACAGAACACGATCCATTTTCTGGGCAGTTGATAAAGCTATCTTTCAAAACTATTACTCTTATACCTGGTACATTATTCAGTTACTTAAAATTTTCTCTGAATATATCTCCAATTTTATAATTCACTTTGTTCTTTGGTTTTCACTGTGCCGGCAGTTTGCCTCATCATTTATGTACATAGTTTGCCTCAAAATCGTATATTATTATGCACGTTTAAATAGTTATACTTCTGTGCACATCCATCGCTTAAACTGCTTTTGGGACAAGCAGATGCCAAGGTGACACTAAACTAATATTATGCGGTTTGTAGCTGGACTAGCATCTCTCTGGATATGCTCTTTTGTAAAAGTGCATTTATTTTGTAAGTTTAGATTTTTTGCTTATGTTGAAGAGCTGAAGATGCAAGCCAAGAATCCGTAACCAATGAAATTGATACCAATGTGAATACATATAAAAGATCTACAATGAGTTCCTCCCTCAGCATCGATCAACGAACGCACAATGAAGAAAAGACATACAAGTGCAAACTATGTCACAAAGTATATAAATGCAAGTCCGGACTTTTCTACCACAGTAAAAGCCACACTGGAGAAAAGCCGTACAAGTGCAATTCGTGTGAGAAAGCATTTTCATGTAAGGGTAATCTTTACTTCCATGCAAGAACCCACACTAGAGAAAAGTCATACAAGTGCAATCTATGTCACAAAGCATATACATGCAAGTCCGGACTTTTCAACCACATGACAAGCCACACTGGAGAAAAGTCTTACAAGTGCAATTCATGTGACAAAGCATTTGCATGTAAGAGTACTCTTGACTGCCATGCAAGAACCCACACTGGAGAAAAGTCATACACGTGCAATCTATGTCACAAAGCCTATACATGCAAGTCCGGACTTTTCTACCACAGGAAAAGCCACACTGGAGAAAAGTCTTACAAGTGCAATTCATGTGACAAAGCATTTACATGTAAGAGTACTCTTGACTGCCATGCAAGAACCCACACTGGAGAAAAGCCATACAAGTGCTATCTATGTCAAAAAGCATATACTTCCAAGCCCAGTCTCGACTGCCACATAAAAGCTCACGCAGGAGAAATTCTATACAAGTGCAATTCATGTGAGAAAGCATTTACACGGAAGGTTTATCTGAACTACCATACAAAAACTCACACTGGAGAAATGCCAGACAAGTGCAATATATGTAACAGACCATATACATGCAAGGCCGATCTTGACTACCACACGAAGACTCACACCGGAGAAAAGTCATACAAATGCCATTTGTGCGACAGAGCATTTGCGTGTAAAAGTCATCTTCTTCGCCATACAAAGACCCACATGGGAGAAAAGCCATACAAATGCAGTTTGTGCAAGAAAGCATTTACACAGAAGGGTCATCTGGACTACCATACAAGAATCCACACAAGAGAAAAACCATACAAGTGCAAATTGTGCCCCAAAACATATGCACATCACAGTAATCTTTTTCGCCACAAAAGAGTGCACACTGGGGAAACGCCAAAAAAGTCCAATATAGGCTATCAGACAGTTGCACTGGGTGACAGCATGAATATGCACACGAATTTGACTGGAGAAAAATATTGTACTGGTGAATTGTATCATGGCAAGACTGCAAATTGCCAAGTGAATAGTTTAGCAAAGGTAGTCAGCACAAATACAGAGGATAAGAACTGTGTTGATGGACAACTGTTGCCGACCACAGAGGCCTTGCATGGAATTTCTTTCAGTCAATGTGTGAACTCAAATCCAGATGAAAAGCTGTGTTCTGGAAATCATTCAATAATTAATGTTGATATAGATGATTTCATTTCGAAACCTTTTGGCTGTGGATGTTGTGATGAGGTGTTTGAAATTGAAAAGGAATTTATGGAGCATTGTTATAATCACTACAGTGATGCTTTGCATGGAGACAATTTTTTTGAACTGATTGAAATGCGACTTTTGACTTACTTTCCATGAACAAAGATGGACAGGTTCAAAGTTCATAATATTATAGGCATACACACTGGAGAGAAACCATACAGGTGCAATCTATATCCCTGCTGTACAGGCTATTCGGCTTTTTTGATCTTGTCAATAATTTGTTTATTCTATTTGCAGTAAAAAAATCATGTTTTAGGTTGATTTTGACTGGCTTTGCTGCAACTGATCAATTTCTTTATTGAAATAAATTGCATTATGGCTTAAACATTCAATTTCAGGAAGTAATTCCTAGTCTAATCTTTTCCGCTTATATACAAAGGCTGTCCTCGTGACACTCTTTATCTCTTATGAAACAGTGCATTGATGTTCTGAGTATCACCATAATTTTATGTAACATAATTCGTGTTTCTGATCACTCCTTCTTGAAAACACATTATATAATATTTCTAATTATAATTAGAAATCGCAATCAGCATCTCAGTGCAGAAAAGATCCTCCCATCTGTCCTTCTCCTCTTGTCGCTTAATTAGAACTCGCACTGGAAAATAAACCTCACAAGTCGAGAGAAACCTGGTAGTACAGAGAGTTGGCGGAAGTAGGCTGGTTAAGTAGGATTGCTACTCTTGGCTTTAGGATGGATGGCTTCTTTCCATTGCTTTGGTACGTGGGAGCGTGCAATAGATTGATTATTGAGGGTAGCCAAATACTAGCATAGCCTGGGGCAGTCGGCCTTAGAAACCACACCGGTAGGCCATCGCACCCTTGTGACGTATGACGGAGAGGGTCGAGGATGCAGACAATGCTTTGTTCAGTTGTACAGACGATATTAATGTTCATACTCGGACAAGAAGACGGACTTCCTTGAAACGCCACCGCCGTCGTCACAAAATTTGTCGGCAGGGAACCAGGGACCCGGGAACCTATGGCGCCACAGGCGCCCATGCTCACCCAAATATTGACCCTGTGGCGCCAAGGCAGGGTCATGCTCACCCAACTTTTGGAAACAGTAGGCCTAATACCATGAAAATAACGCAGTAATGGAACCTAACCAAAGCCGGCCAAAGCTGGCTCTGGCATTAAGCAAAGTGCAGCAGACAATCTTGTAGGATGACAAATTGTGCGAATCATGGACACTCGATACTTTGGTATACTCTTTGGGCCTGAACGGTACCACATGTGTAAATGTGTTTGTCGGAAGTCGGAGGTACTGAAGTGACACGGCAATATATCATTCTACAAAGACTGGGCGGACTGTGGTTGCAGACAGGACAGCTAATTATTAAGGCAGCTGTGATATTATATTAATATAATTTTATAATATATATACATACATGTTTAGATATACACATTATATATATATATAAACATAGGCACAATGTTCAGTGTGTCGGCTCTCAGAGTGCCTGGAGAAATAGAGACTAGATCAGTTCTTCTCGAGACTCCATTCGAGTGTATACAGAGGCTAATAAATAATTTTGAATAAATAAAATTGGTAAATAAAGACAGTGCAGCAATGTCTAGCGGACCGCCTTTGAAGGCATTTAAACAGTCGTTTCTTTCGTTTTGCAAGTCACCTGCTGCTGGGAGGTCTGATGGTAAGTAGGCTACAACTAAATAAATTGCATTTCATATTTATAAGCAATTCGCCACAGCGCAAATATGAGCATAAGAAAAATTTGACAAACGGCATTAGGCCTATCCCTGACAAATTCCTGTAAATAAATTTTATTTTCTTCCATGCAAGAAATCCATCTTCATCGCATGTCTTACTTGTAGCCTAATTGCAATCATCGATCGTAATAGTAATAGTAATGGTAATCTCGAGATTTCTTCAGCGCCCACAAAAGCTAAGTCGCAGGCGCTCAAAATAAAATATACAATTATAATAATTGGAAATAAACTCGATAGCCAGAGTGTTAAGATACAATCTACAGACGCTCTATAAACAATGTCTGGCACTTTGTATTTTTGATTGCTAAAGCAGTTATTGACTTATTGTGCTATTGTCGCCTTTTATGTTATCAATATTGAGCGTAATAAACTACCAGTGGTTGCAAAAATGACAAAATATCGTTATAGATAATATCAGGCATAATGAATAATTTTATCCACCTTAGGTCTGTGGCCTACACGGCTGAGGTTGGCTCACCCAACTTTTAAACACTTCCCGGGCCTCGGGAACGTCTTCTTTCGCCTGTAGCGTTATCTCGTTCTCAGACTTAGGTGTGCACGGTGTAGGATAACAGTTACTGGACCGAACCAGAGTAGGCCTAAATCTTATAATGGAAGCGAGGCGTATTGGCGCTTGCCAAGGTAGCGCGCGAATAACGGCCATAATAATAAAGAAGTGTCGCTGGCCGCCAAAGTAGAATATTTTGTAGGAGTTACGCTCTCGGCTCTCGTTAAGTTCGATAGAGTTCTAACGAAGTTTCATAGTGGAGTTACTGTTTGTGATTCGTTCGAAGGTAGCCTAGCTGGTTGTCTGGCTCAAATACATGTAGGTTGTTTGTGAATCGAATGCGGGAGCTGTTGGTCTAGGCCTATATCAAACATTTGAAAATACCGAGTGTTCTTGGTTGTGGTGATCATTAGGCGGTTATCCCGTAGTTTAGGTTGCTAAATTATTCTAATGTCTTCAATGCCGTACTTGACGTTGGTAAGTAAGCATAGGCCTATAGCACTCTACCTATTTGTATCATAACTATAATCAATCCCGCTTCCATTTCATTGAGAATTTTTTTAATCAATCCAGCTTCCATTTAATGAAAAAATGACCCAACTTCTATTTAACCAGAAAAATATTTTTCATCAATGGAACTTTTATGTAAGCAAAGAACTTTTCCCATGGGTCCAGCTTCGACTTACGGAAACAATTATTATTTTCATTATTCCAGCTTCTATTGCATCAAAAACTAAGTTTCATCAATCCAGCTTCTATTTAGGGTAAAAATTATTTCCATCAATCCAACTTCTATTTAAAGACATAAATAGTTTCATCAATCCTATATAGGCCTACTTCGAGTTAGCGAAACAATTTTTTTCTTCAATCCAGCTTCCATTTCAATTTGACGATATAAAATAATTTAGCAACCTAAAAAACGGGTATAGCCATTAATCTAAAAGAATATAAATCGATGGTTGTGGATTTTAGCCTTAGTATCGATTCGCATTTTTGCCGATCCAAGGTGAATGGAGCAAATATTTTCGGACTAATCAGGATAATTTATCGTTTTAAAGCTCTAAACTATTTTATATAAAATAACTTTAAATAGAAGCTGGATTGGTGACAATAACTCTTGCTTCAGTAGAAGTTGGATTGATGAAAATAATTCTTCCATTAATAGAAGATGGATTGAAGAAGAAATAATTCTTGTTTAAATAGAAGCTGGATTGATGATAAATATTTCTTGCCTAAGTAGAATTTGGATTAATGACAGCGATTCCGTCTTCTTTCGGGAAATATCATCACGTCCTATGAATTAAGAAATTGAAATAGGCCACAGTGCCTACCAATGATTCCAGAGATAGCAATTTCTGTGCATCTCGACCGAATGCAGCTTTTATAATTAATTTTACTTTATATCTATCGACCAATAATTATTATAAACTGCACATCGGAACGAAAAGGGCCATTTCCACCAACACATGCATGTTGAATTGGAAGGTTTGGTCTTCATAAAGTAAAATAATCAGGTTCAGTTTAATCTCATAATCATTTGAGATAGGCCTAAATTTCATTTAAATTACCCACAGATTTGCTAAAAATTAACCCTCGGGCTACCAAGGTGGGGGTTGCCACCCCCCTACGTTTTTATGCATAAAAATTTTTTTCATATGGAATATAATTTGTGCAATTTAGGTAGCTGTAGCAGATTCATTGGCGCACATTTTGAGGTAAACATCATGGTGGTAGCCCACGCCATTCAAAAGTTATACCCGATATACCCGAGGCACCAGGGGGCGGGGGCTGGATACCACCCTCCTAGTTTTTCGACTGTAGCTTATTGACTATTCTTCCTATAAGAGAAACAATTATACCATTCTTTAGAGGGAATGTAGGGCTTCATTTGTATACTTAAATGTTTGTGGTTTGAAAACCGGAAGTGATCAAAATAAATAATAATACCCGTAATATGCGTGAAAAATGGCTGAATGGAAGGACTCCCCCTTAGTTTTTTTTTTGTCTGTAGCGTATTCAGTTTTTCTTCCCAGAAGAGAAACAAATACACAATTCTTTAGAGGGAATGTAGGGCTTCATTTGCATACTTACATGTTTGTCTTTTGAAAACAGGAAGTGATCAAAATAAATAATAATACGCGTAATCTGTGTGAAAATGGCTGAATACAGCTTCACAATGTAAAACCGATATACACGGTGAACGGAAAAAAACCGAACCTCTACAACCTCGTCGCTTGGCAGAACAGCGATACACTTCGTGGAACCTGGGGTTAAAATTAACGGTGCGTATTACCGTGATGTTTTGTTGATGCAGAAATTGCTACCAGATATCCGAGAGTTGTCCGAATATTACACGTTTCAACAGGATGGTGCTCCTGCTCACCGAGCTCGCGAGACCGTTGAACTTCTCACAAACGAGACTCCAGATTTCATACCCCCTGCACTTTGGCCTTCAAACAGCCCAGACCTTAATCCGGTGGACTATAAAATCTGGTCTGTGATGCAAGAAAAGGTTTACAAGACAAAGGTTCGCGATGTCGGAGAACTGCGTCAGCGCATAATACAGGCATGGGACGAATTCGATCAAGCTGTAATCGATTCAGCAATTAGTCAGTGGCGAGCTCGTCTTTGTGCGTGTGTGGAAGCCAAAGGAAGGAATTTTGAACACACATTATAACTAACAAATGATAGTTATCTGATTCATGTCCTATAAACTGAAGTTTCTCCATGTTTCATTAAAATGTACAAATTATTACATAAATTATTGCAGCAATAGGAGAGGTTCGGTTTTTTTCCGTTCACCGTGTATATGTATGGATACATATGTATGGATGTATATTTACACGTATATAAACATGTGTAGGGATGTATGTGACATAGATCAGTTTCAAAACACACATAATCTTATTTTTTTGTCCAAAAAGTAAAAAAATGTACGAAATAATATAAAATATCGCTAATTATCGGTTCCTTTGTTAAAAATGCTGTAATTTCGAGGTGCATTCACATAATGTACAACTAAATATAACATTCTGTGCAGAAATGAATGCTGAATCCAATGCTATATTACAAGTTATGATATGTGAAACCAAACACGAAATCCAGGGGGGTGGTAACCACCACCCCTTGGTAGTCAGTGTTACAAAAAAAGCTTGGTAGCCTGAGGGTTAATCACAGTTTCGGACAATAAAAATATTTATATTTAAATCTTTAATGATGAGAGTGCACTGAAAGTGAATCAGAAACCAACGCAGCTCATCGTGAAATCGCTAAAAATCTATGTAAATAATCTGTTAACCAAATCAGCAGTAGGCCTAATTAATTTGTTTTTCCTCTCATTATATGGGGTTGGGGGTCCATAGTGTAGTGATAATATCACTGGCGTGAAGAGCAGTAGGTAGAGGGATCGCATCCCGTACCCTCCCAAAAGGTTCACTCAGCCTATCATTCGCAAGATGGCGCGTTGGTAAAATGAGATGTAGCTAGGACGTGATGGGCGCCTTGCATGGCCGTCGACGCTGTCGTATACAGTTACATTCGACTCCTGTAATAACTTGTGATCATCCGTTCATTCTGATTTGTAATCACACTGCATAACAGTAGGCTACTGTCAGTTTAAAAAATATTAAACGAAGAGTATTATTAGCCTTTTATAGCCTACAACGCACTGCACTAAGAGCAGACTACACAAGGTTCACATATCGATTCAGTTCAATAGAAGTTGCAGTTTCAAATAACTGCCAATTTCATGTCCCTCTAATTAGCAGAATTTTACTCTAATTTGTGTAATTAAATACGATACAATAGCCTATATGGTTTGATAGAATTATTATAACGTAGGTCTAATCCCTTCTGAACCGAACCTAAACAACGCATAGGAGATTTGACACGACCCGACCGAATCAAAATCATTTCAATCGAATCTGTTTTCAATCTAATGCTATTTTTCTGTGTTATTGTCCTCTGTTCTATTTGTTCTGTCATGTTCCTTTGTATGCCACTCTGCTCTATTCTGCTCTATAGGTCCTAATATTATATTTTCTAGAGCTGCAGTCGTAACCAAAAATGCACTAGACACAGTTGGTTTCCAATGAAACCGCGGTTCAAATATCGTAATCTGCTAGGCCCTAATAAGAAACACATCTACGGACAATCCAATAAGATTATTATTATAATATTATAGGCCTATCTAGCAGTGTAGGCCTACATTTAACTATGCTTGTCTATTAGCTATCGGTTAATAGAAAAGTCACACAGAGAATAGAGCTACACAAACCCTAAACCCTGAACCACTGAACCAGTCTATGAATATTTATGAGCGATCCAACGTCGCCATTTTGAGGCAGACACGTTGTGCGTTTTAAAAACAAGTTTATCTTGCTGTCTCTTAACAAGGTAAAATGCATTTAATTAATTGATTTTCTAAAACTGAGTGTCTAAAAGTTAAGTTGACGATGAGAAAACTGTTTTAGCCTGCACCAGAAGTATGTTTACGCTATGGGTAATGTTGAGCTTAATTATTTTTACAACGAAACAGCATATTGACAGCGATTTATCTATGCAAGATTATATATGTCTGACACCGACAGGTTTTCCATTTCACTTGCCCTACACTGCTTTTAGTCAAAACTGTCATTGTTACTGCATAATTTATTAACGCTGAAGTCTGTACATGTAAAATGCAATAGCTTTGGCTGTGGATTTCTGCTGGTTGACAATAACAATGAAATCAAAAAGAATCGCCAATATGTAATTGCCATAGTTATCTTATAGCCTTTAATTTTAATCTTACAGGAAAGGTTTAACTTTATTTAGTACTTAATTTCGAAGATACTTTTCGTCTTTACAGCAATAACTTGGACCTGTTGATTTTAAGACGATGGACCAGATAGACGATATAACGGAATGTTGCATTTGCGCGGAGATGTTTACAGATCCTAGAATGCTACCGTGTATTCACACATTTTGTCTCAAATGTCTCGAAGCAACTCGATCTAAATCAGAGAAGAATCCAGGAGACACAATGCCTTGTCCGATCTGTAGGCCCTATGCAAAAATTCGCCATACCACCAGATGGACTTAGTGGTCTTCGGAAAAACTTCTTCATGGAGACATTGATGGAAATAGCGATTATATCCAAACCAATTAAGAGCAAGGTGTCTTGTGGCGAGTGTCTGATAAATAAAGATGACGCTAATATTGAAGTGCCTGATGCTTCAGATTACTGCGTTCAGTGCCGAGAAAACATGTGTGAAATGTGTTCTGTAGAACACAAGCACCAGAAGTTAAGTAAAGGTCATCAGATTGTTCCTTTCGGAAGCCAGCTTAAGGATGAATTGGTGAAGACGTTCGTAGATACATACTGCAACCAACATACTAAGGAGGAACTAAAAGTGTATTGCACTGACTGTGAGAAAGTGATTTGTAGGATGTGCTTTGCAGAGAGTCATAAAATGCACAAATGTTCCGATGCAAGGAAAGTAGCGGATGTTTTTAAGGACGAAATTGGAATCTTCCAAATGAAAGTAGTTGAAGGTTCAAGGGATGGATTGGCAAGAAAACTCCAGTTGGAACAAGAGAAAAGAAAGTTCATGGAAGAATCAGCAATTGCAGAAACGGCAATAAAAGAGAGCGCAAACAAACTGAGACAACTTATAGACAAGCACGCAACCGTTCTACTGGATGAATTGGTGCAGAGAAAGGCAACACGAATGAAAGAAACTGAAACCAAAAATGAGGAAATTGAAATATATCTTGCAATAGTTAACAGCTTCAATTCGTACTGCAGTGAAATAAAATCGAAGGGAACTCCTTCCGACATCTGTCGCTCTGTCAATGACTTGCGATCAAGATCTAATGAATTGCAGGAAGTTTATGCAGCGCAGGTTAAGCAAGATACTTCTGTCGTTCATGTTTCTTTTAAAGCATCTTCGATGGAAGATATCCTGAAGGTGGAGAACATTGTCGGCAGCCTGGAAGGTATATAAAATTAAAGTGACGATACTAAAGATTTTTTTGAAGTATGCTAAGAATTTATTTCAATGTAGCTATCTTTGATATACTAGGTCTACAACTAATATCGTACTTATTACACACGCTCGTCCCTTGCCTCTCAAAAGTTTATCATACTGCCAGAATTTCAATTCGAAGAATTAAAACAAAACTCTTTGATTGATTATTACAAATCAATGTTGATTTGGAATATCAGAAATGGAAATACTCCGCAAGTGGTGTTAATTAAGCAAACATAAATTAATTAGTTTGTTAGTATACTTACTTATTGCTTTACTAGCCTCTGAGTAGATATCTTGAAGAGCCTTTATATAAATTCTCTGCATCAAAGACTGAATAAATGGTAAATTTTTGCTTCAAATTTTCTTTTGAAAGCCCTGCATATTTTCTATGGCATCATTCATGTCATGTCACATCGCCGTCGTCGCTACGCGACGGTTGGCTACATGAACGGACCCTCAATGCCATGCAGTGGCTTCTGTCGCGTGCCGCGTTCATTAATCCAGCACCCACAAGTCCAGTCCAGTTAAGCACGTTGTCGATCCACGATATTCTCGGTCTTCCTCGTCCTCGGGCCCTTTCGACGAGACCTGTTGCTGTCGATGTTGTCGTGTGGCTGTCTTATGATATGACCAAAATATCGTAGTTTCCGAGTTTTGGTGTGGGCCAATAGTTCCTTTCTGGCTCCCGCTGATATGTACAGAGAGCAGCATTCCCATGGGCTTTAAATGTAAATCATTTGGTTCTATATTGGAAGGTATCCGGACATTTCCCCCAAACAATAAGTAGGTAACTCTACCATTGTCAATGATAACTGTCATTAATCCAACTTCTATTGAAGAAAAGACCTTCTTTCATCAATCCAACTTCCATTTAAGCACAAAAATTCTTTCATCAATCCAGTTTCTATTTAAACACAGAATTTCTTCATAAATCCAGCGTCTATTTCAGAATAGAATTTCTTTCATCAATCCAACTTCTTTTTACCATAGAATCTGTTTCCTCAATCCAGCTTCTATTTAAGAAAAATAATTTCTTTCATCAATCCAACTTCTACTGAAGTAGAGAATTATTTTTATCAGTCCAACCTCGGGGGGGAAACGTCCGGGGGGGATGTCCTAGACCCATATGGGAATATGGGTCCTATGTTGGTTTCATGTGGGCATGCTGGCAGGCAGAGTTATGACATAGGTTAGGTGTACCTGTCACTTGGAGATTGTTCGAAATAAAAAAAACATTTGTAATGCCAGCACAGTTTTTGTGGGTTTTTAAAGTTATTTTTAAGTCAGTTTTACCACTTTAATTGTAGTGCAAGCTAAGTCGGTCGCAACGATAAAGACGAACAAAGAACAACCAGGTATGCAAGATTCCTTCACTAATAAGACTGTGAAAATAAAAAAAACAATGTTATTAGACCATAATGTATTGTATTGTATTTGAACACTTGTTATAGCGCCTCAACCAGATTTCCCATTCAGAGGCGCTCCCGACTACTGCGCGAACGCTGAATCGGAGTTTCACGCCGAAGCGCATGAGCAATTGCAGTGAAGGACTTGCCCAGGGTCCCTACGCGGCGACTTTGAGGTGGATCCGAACCCGCAACCCTCCAGCTGCAAGGCTCCGAACATACCCCTACACCACCACGCGCCCCAGTTGTATTGTGATGTGTTGTATTGTGTGTTGTATTGTACTCCACGTTTATAATGCGACCGAGTAGGCCTACTATTTATAAGCACTAACTTTAATTCTGATGGGTCACACGCTCTAAGTAAACCTTTTGAAAAGAAGTTGTAAATGTCGATTTTGTATGTGTAACAGTATCATGATGTAACGTGCTGTTACTTAATATACTTTATTGTTACTTATTATTATACATGCTATAGCCTAGCCTAACAGTCCGTATGCCTCTATACCGAATGCGACGTGTTAGCGTCAGCGGTCAGTATGTATAGCCTACTGTTGGATTGCTGTGGGCGTGGCCTACTAGCTCTAATGTCCAATGGCGATCTGCGTAGACCTGTCAACCTACACGTCACATCTTCCTTCTCTAAGTAAAGTTATCTAATCGTTAATCAGTTACTGTACTTCCTAATCTATAATTCCTACTGTCGACCTATGTCGTCACATCTTTCCCTTTTCGAATGGTTAGTTAAATCTAATAAATCTATCGCAGTAAATCCTAGTGTCTTGGAGAATAGGTTCCTAATGGCCAAATCGCAATATGCGTTGAAGTAAAAGTCTCTCGTAAGTGTTCGGTAGGTTCACAGCAACTTGCAAAGTCTCTTGTATGATCTTCGACAGTTACTGAATGGCACATCTGGAATCAGTAAATGTCGACTCGGGTGAATCACAGCACGTCTGCTCTGACCATTCGCCCAGCCTTCCGTTTACGCAGGTGTCGGCGTGGAGGGGTCTTGGGCGGCAGCGAAGGCTGAGGAGCTGCGAGTGGGGGTAGCGACATCGTGTCGAGTATCGACGGGTAGCGTATCACCTGTGACTCCGGTGGTTCCATGGGCGGGAGGTGGTGCGGTGGCTTCGTCCTCTCCGTAGATGTCTCTGGTCGGTGGAGGTACAATCAAGCGTCGACACTTGGCTGCTAAACCTCCGCGGGTAATTAGTGAATTCCTGTTCGCCCTGATGACCGCTGGCACTTTGGATGGGGAAGAAGGCCATCCGGGCATGATCCGGCTGTTATCTGACCCAGCAGCTGTCGGCGTGGAAGAGTCTTCGTCAGAAGCTGAGGGTGGGGAAACGACCTCGTGTACGCACTGAGGCGGACGGGGATCACAGGTTTCTCTATCGTCTTCGCCTGGGCCTGGTGTGTAGCGAGGAGAGGAAGGCGGGGTGGACTGATCGGCGAAACAGATCGTCCTTTGTAATCGAGACTTTTCTCTCTGGCATCTGCAGGCCCGATCTTTCATCACGGCTTGCCAGAACCCAGTATAGCGATTCGGAGGTTTCGGCACGACGGCGGGGTAGGCGCGCCAAGCTTCAGTGGCCGTCGCAGATGTCATGATGCTAATCTCGGGCTGGAGTCGCGGTAGACTGACGGGAGGCCGGTCAGTCTGGTCACTAATTGATACCAGCGCCGCGATGTCTAGGTGTGATTGCTGCTCAGCGGGAACCTCTGCAGGATAACGGTTGGCGGAGAGAGCCTCTTGCCCGTGCGGCTGCTCAGCAGGGGCGGAGAGAGGATAACGTCTCTTTGGCAACTGGACTGGAAAACACGTTTCAGCGTTTGCAAGATGGACGTCGCTTTCTAGGACGTAATTGTCCTCTGGTTTAGTCGGTCTAATAGAATCGGTTATGCAACCGTTCGTTGGGTCGAATGAGGTCATATCAGTTTGCGATGCACATACCTCAAAGATGATGTCTTGCACTTCTTCCAAGTGCTCAAGGTCCCGATAGGCTTTGCAACCCCGGAATGATTGTTTGCGTAAGAAGGCGACACAGAAGTGCAGTTCATATTTGCGCGTCTTTCGTGGTTGACTGACGGTATATTTACTCAATCCGTGCGTTTGCAGTTTCGTCCGGTCGGACGCACGAGGAGCCGCCGCTGCTGGGTGTATCTCCTGGCATCGACAGAGAGCGCGGACTGCTGTTTCCGGTACAAGACCCAATGCACAGTACTTACAGCGACGATTCTTCTCGTTGCTGGCTTGACTGTTGTCTGCTGACTCAGTTGGCAGGGGGGATCTGCCTCCGCCATCGCTGCGCCGAACTGAGTTGGTCCTTCGGAAGATAGCCGTCTTGCCACAGTATTTACAGCGACGCTTTTTTTCGTTGCTGGCTTGACTGTGCTCTGCAGACTCAGTTGACAGGGGGGATCTGCCTCCACCATCGCTGCGCCGAACTGAGTTGGAGTTGGCCATTCCGTAGGACGCTTTCTGGCCACAGAGCTTACAGCAACGCTTCCGGTTGCTGGCTTGTCTGTGGCCTGCAGACTCAGTTGGCAGTCGAGATATGCATCTGTAACTGCGCCGAACTGAGCTGGTCATTCGGTGGAACGTTTTCTGGCCACAGAGCTTACAGCAACGCTTCCGGTTGCTGGCTTGTCTGTGGCCTGCAGACTCAGTTGGCAGTTGAGATATGCATCTGCTGAAACTTCGCCAAACTGAGCTGGTCATTCGGTAGAGGGCCTCGTCGTGTTCGAAGGATGACATAGCTTTCACCTTTTGTTCGATTAAGAATCCGTAAGACTTAGCTTTTCGTGCTAGCTGATATTAGCTTATCGACTTATTGTAGTGCGTCGGGTTCTTAGTCTCTGACACCATGTAACAGTATCAAGATGTAACGTGCGGTTAGTTAATATACTTTATTGTTACTTATTATTATACATGCTATAGCCTAGCCTAACAGTCCGTATGCCTCTATACCGAATGCGACGTGTTAGCGTCAGCGGTCAGTATGTATAGCCTACTGTTGGATCGCTGTGGGCGTGGCCTACTAGCTCTAATGTCCAATGGCGATCTGCGTAGACCTGTCAACCTACACGTCACAGTATGACTACGGCATGTCCGCCGACAATCTGCAGAAACAATTAGGTCGCTTGCGATACAATTTCCTAATCTACTCTAAATACGTTACTATCGTAACAGTCTGTCCATGATTAGAAACTTAGCTGCGATAGACTCTCCTTTTAGGATAAATTCCTTAAGCCATGATTGCATATATTTATGTCAAAATGGAGCCATAGGCCTATTAGACCTATAGGACCAATATTCTTATAATTATGAGATCGTAAAAAGCCCATAATTATTGCCATCTCATGCCCATGAAAATGCTTACAGGGTAACAATTTGAAACTCATCTGTGTTTCTTTTTCGCAAACAGTTTAAGACAATTCTATCCGAACATGGTTTTGTATTGATTGGTTGGTAGCGCCTCTGATGAGTTATCCCGAAGCTGTGATTTATCTGAAATTGTTACAACCATTACGAAATAGGCCATATGTATAATCTTAAGTTCAGTAGCGTATTTCATTTCATGAATCCACTATAATTATATCCTAATGATGAGGTGATTCGGAAGGCTTACTCTAATGTGAGCCTCAAGTCTGGAAATGACCAAGCTCAAGGAACAGACAATGCATAACAGCTATGCAACAAAACTCAACAATTCCATAGAATTCTCCTTAGACAACAAAGTTGTCTAAGGAGAAGAATAAGAACTTGTAGTACTGTTGTAGGTTGTTTTCAAGTGATAGCGTTTTCCATATCTTCACTTGTTTATCAAGTACGCAATAATATACAGTTGCGGAATTACTTTCCTTTTACTTTCTAGTTATTTTCATGCTGCCTTACGTACTTGCTTCGGTTTCTTCTGCCACAGCGTGGACATTATAGTGACTTAGGTAATCTATGAAAACAGGTTATATATTTTCTTTTCAGTTTCCATTGACTTAATTGAAAGACTCCAGTGTCCGAAAAATGTCCTGGCAGTAGCTAAACTGGGCGACAAAATTTATGTTGTGTGCAGAGAAAATCTCGCATGTGGAATGGGGATTGGGACTACTACGATATGTGTCTTTGAGGACCGAGATCCGTTTCAGGTTTACAAGAACATCCATATAAGAAAGATTATCGGGTTCCAACATGTTGTATCAAGTGACCAGTTAAAATGTTTATACATCTCTGACTGGCAGAAGAGATGCATCTGGAAGCTAACCGCTGACGACTGTCGAGTGACTCAATGGTTGCCCAAACTAATCAGACCATTCATTCTGTCAGCGTCCAATGATGGACATCCTTTGCTTTTGAGAGATGTTGAAGGAGTGAGTCAATTGGAAATCTACGGATCTGATGCCAAGATCATTCGAAGTATTTCATTGTCCCGCGAAATACTGAATCCACTCCATATCATACAGGAATCCAATGCACAATTCATAATAATTCACAAATCGGATGAATTATGGGGTGGATCTTGGGTAATCAGCGAATTGAGGGACGATGGGCAAATACTTCGCCAGTTTCAGCCAAAAGAGAAGTATCAAGAGCTCATGAATCCATGTCATTTGTCTTTGGATTCAGAGAACAATCGTCTGTTTGTGGCGCAAAAGGATACATTGAGTTTCAGTGTGGTTATGTTTGACTTAGGTTCGCTCGAGTGGAAACAAATTCTTCTATCATCTGAAGAGGTCTTGCCCTTTCCGGGACTTCGACTGCATTATGATGAACGCAAGAAACAATTACTTGTGGGAAAACTAGAAGAAGTCGCTGTTTATCAATTTTATTAGGACGAGTTTGACACAGTATACAAAATGTTGTGCAAATAAAAATCGAAGTTCCAACGAGTTAATACTTATTGTTATAGTCTGCAAAGGCTCATCAGTCACTCTAGGCTTGCCTAGCTTGCTTAGAGTAACACAGGGAGGAAATCCGATCGACGTATTCGATGATCGTAGATTCGGAACCGACCTGGGCTGATGAACCAAAGTCCTCCGTGCCCACCTTCATGTGGTGCAGACTGTTAGTACCCTCCCTTAATTGGGTAGGAGAACGAACGGGCACGGCAGGCAAAACCAGGGGAAGGCAATGGCAAACCACCCCTGTTACCATGCCAAGAAAACCTTTATGAATAAACAACTGGAATGAATTTGGCAGAACTGAGAGATGCGACGGCGGACAGAAGGAAATGGAGAGGCTTGATCATGAAGGTCGCTAGAGTTCCAGGAACTGACAGCACAAGGTAACAAGGTAATAGTCTAAGTGCTATTTAAGTAAACTGACAGATTCCTAGGATACTGGCTGAGTATATAATACTACACTAACGCTCTTGATCTTCAAGCCGTACCGGAGTCCTGGCATTCGTCGCCTTCGGACGTCTCCGACCGCCGCTCAACTCCTGGCTATAGCTACTCTTAATTTCGGGACTGTCCGAAGTTCATTTCTTCTGATCCGTATCCTTGAGGCTGGGCATCGTCTGCCACATAGATCGCTGCGCGATAAACCGGTCGCATATTTCCAAAGTGTACATGACAGTTGCAACCGCAGGTCTTTCAGCCAATCACAAGTCAGTATACATATTTCACGGCCACGCCCCACTACCAATGAGAATTGCCTTATCTTCCGATAAGGCTAATTACAGACCTATTTCTAACGTTTCATTCATTTCTAAAAAACATTGAAAAATGTAGCTAGCCAATTAACTAACTACCTCAATGCTACTGGTTTACGTATTAGATTTAAACTGTTTAATGCAAACATAAAAGGTTAGTTTCACCCATAAAATTAATGTAAACTATCAACTTTATGATGCAACGTTCAGTCATCCATTTTGACCTTGAGGCAACAGAAGAAAATATAACTTAAAAAGAACAAAGATACATGTAGGCGTTATATAGGCCTATAGTTCAACATTACTTCCTTGTTACGCAGTCTGGGTTTTGCAGGATCACTCGACTCAGACCATGCTGACTTGCTTGGCTAGGGAACAGAGGAGACCCAAAAGGGGCACAAGCCCCGCTTAATTAGGGTCACCCTTTTTAACAATAATCAATTATGGCTGGTTAGTCAGTTGAAAGAAAGAAAGGTTCAACGCAATAATGTTCTTAACTAAATAATAATATTACAATTTACTAAGAAGATCAATATGTAAACAATTCGATGAAACAGTGTTAAATGAAGTATGGTTAATACTTCAAGTAACTATTCCACAGCTTCTTAAATTGGGTGTATGTGGGTGCATTCCGAATACTCATCGGTACTGCATTCCAAATGGAATCATAGAAGTCCCAAAATGCTGACTGGAATAAAGGCAGAGTAGTATGTCGGTAGTAGTGTAAGTGTACCTAAAAGCTGTTCACCATTAGGTTCAACTTAGTATCAAATGCAACCTAGGATGCGTTTTAAGATCACACAGTACCCAAAATGTACCTTGTCAGACATTAAACAAACTACAAATATTGCCTCAAAAATCTCATTTCTCTCCTGTGTCAGTGCATATATATCTTTATCATTGACAATAATGTTCACATTTTGCATTTTAATATTGCTATTGAAAATGATGTCACAAGCTACGATGAAATTAGAAATTCGTACATCTATTATATAGAAGAGGACATTCTGAATTCCATACATTTTAAGTTAATCTTAATCTTAGTTGCACATTTATGTAGCTCAACTCCAGGTGAAACTGATCCGAGACACTTGAAGTTCCTGAACTGAAAATGGGTCAAACTTTAGAAATGGATTGTTTCTTCACTACAAAGAGCAACTTTCAAGATTTCCTTCAAACAGGTCAACAAATGTCAAATTTGGTGCAAAGTCATAGTGATCGTTACAGTGTTCCACAAATTCCTTTTCGATTTCAAACATTTCATCGCATAATCCACAGCCATAAGTTCTGACAACAAAAGGATCTATGTCACCAGTAATTGTTGATTGGTGTCCAGATAAATTGGATTGGGAAATGGGATTTTTATGAGGACTTACGTTAAAACTCTGCACTGATGAAAAGTCTTGTGAATTCTCTGTTGTAGGCAACTCATTTTCATCAAAACAGCTGTTATCAGCAACATACATGGTAAATCTCGTAGATGAAGTATGTTCATGGTTTCTCTCCGTCATCCTCAGCACAGTACTTTGACATAACTTGCTTTTCCATGGTTCTTCCCCATTATAATGTGTTCTTATGTGGCAGTTCAGATCATCAATCTGTGTAAATGCTATGTTGCATAATTGACATTTGTATGAGTTTTCTCTGCTGTGAGTTTCTAAGTGATTTCTAAGACTGCTGCTCTCTTCAAATATTTTATCACAAATATTACACTTATATGGTTTTATTGCAGTGTGCGTTCTTATATGTTTTCTCACAATATCTTTACCAACAAATTTTTTGAGACACAAATGGCACTTAATTGTCTTTTATCCAGTGTGGATTCTTAAATGAAATTTGAGAGTCACATTTTGTGCGAATACTTTGTTACAAAACTCACACTTGAAGGGCTTATTTCCAGTGTGTAGACTTGTAGGTCTTTTCACAGCATTTATCTGTGCAGTTCTTTTGCAACAAATAGTGCCATTGTTCTGCTTTTCTAGAAAGAGGTTTTCTATACAATAGCCGTCATCACTGGTACATATACTGAATCTCTTACGTGAAGGACTTTCATGGCATCTCTCTATCATGCTTGACACAACACTTTGACCTAATACACTCTTGTAGGGTTTTTGCCCAGAATTTAGATGGTAGTTGTGATCATCCAAATGTGTAAATCTCTGGTTAGAGAATTGAAGGTGGTATGGTTTTTCTGCTCCATGGGTTTTTAAGTGCATCTTTAGACCATCCCTCCTTATAAACGCTTTGTGACAGAAATTGCACTCATACGGCTTTTCACCAGTGTGGGCTGTCATATGGTAATACAGAAGAGACTT
Organism: Aporrectodea caliginosa; assembly: GCA_020284085.1. Classification (NCBI taxonomy): domain Eukaryota; kingdom Metazoa; phylum Annelida; class Clitellata; order Crassiclitellata; family Lumbricidae; genus Aporrectodea; species Aporrectodea caliginosa. The sequence goes on from JACEVL010000898.1 coordinate 349,976, forward strand.
CTGAACAAATGCTTTGTCACATGAGTTGCACTTGTACGGCTTTTCACCTGTATGGGTTCTCATATGGAGACATAGAGCAGAGTTCCGTGCAAATGCTCGGTTGCATAGGTTGCACTTGTATGGCTTTACCCTGGTGTGGCTTCTCATATGATTATCCAAAGATGTCTTCTGTGCAAATGCTTTGTCACATAAGTTGCACTTGTATGGCTTTTCACCAGTGTGCGTACGCAAATGGGTATCCAGATTACACCTATGTGCAAATGCTTTGTTGCATAAGTTACACTTGTATGGCTTCTCACCAGAGTGGGTTCTCATATGATTATCCAAAGCTGTCTTCCGTACAAATGCTTTGCCACATAAGGTGCACTCGTATGGCTTTTCACCAGTGTGGGTTCTGAAATGGTTAACCAGATTACCTCTCCATGTAAATTTGCTGTTGCATAAGTTGCAAGTGTATGATTTGTCTCCAGTGTGAGTTATTTCATGACACTTCAGATAACAGATCTGTGAGAATGTTTTGTTACACGTTTCACACCTGTATTGCTTTTCTTCATTGTAGATTCCTGCTTGCATTTTAGATCTGTGACAAATTCAAAGCACAATAAATAAATACACAAGCTGCAGTTTTATCTATATTTGCAACGTATTTTCCAGTGCAATCTATCTGGATTTTGAAATCCCGTAGTTCGATGTAGTCCAATATCAAAACCTTTAACAACATTTAAAAAGCTACCATAATAAGGAGAACTTTAACCTTCAGGATACCAAGGTTTTTTGCGACATCGCCTACCAAGAGGGGAGGATGGTTACCAGCCAACCCCCGGATTTCGTGTTTGGTTTTAAATATCATAATAATACAGCAATTTATTCAGCATTCATTTCTGACAAAATGGTATATTTAGTTGTAAATTATGTGAATGTACATCGAAATTACATAATTTTTAACAATGGAACAGATCCATAAATAAATAGCGATATTTTATATTATTGCGTACATCTTAAAGGCCTACTTGTTGCTTAAACAAATATAAGATTAGGCTATGTGTGTTTTGAAACTGATCTATGCATCCAAGAACATTTTAAATATAATGAGGCTTCATTTGTAACAATGGCCTACAAACTAGTTCATAGTCTGTTTTAGTTGCAGCAAAATCTAAAGGCATGCAACTATAATCGGCTATATCGGCTATAAACAAGACTTTACGTTATGTCAGTGGTCCTTGCAGTTATTGCAAGTTACTCGCATTGTTTTTTGCGAATGCTTCTTGCAAAGCGGCTTCTCAATGACTTCATCTTCATTATCTCTTTCAGCTAATATAAGTTATAAATCTGTACCTGTTGACAAACATTTAGGCTACGTAGAAGTATCGGTTTAGGCCTACGTTGTGATGTTGCATCAGCCATTTTCACACAGATAATGCGCATTATTATTTATTATGATCACTTCCAGTTTTCAAAGGACAACTAATTAAGCAAGCAAATGCAGCCCTGCATTCCGTCTAAAGAATGGCATAAATTTTGCTTCTCTTCGGGGAAGAATAATGAATACACTATGGTCGACAAACTTCGGGGGAGTGGTATTGGCTATATCGGGTATAACTTTTTAATGGCGTGGGATACAGCCACAATGTTTACCTCAAAATGTGTGCAAATGTCAACCCAGTCCTACAATATGCTCCAAAATATCTTTGTCATCAAATTCTCCGTCCCATCTCTGCTACGTCATTGCGTCCTCTCAGATCCTCTGACCGGCTTGACCTTTACGTTCCCTGTGTTAGAACTACAATGGCTCAATCCAGGTCCTTTGCCTGTATAGGTTCCTCTCTATGCAATAGACTTTCTCCTTCTTTGCGCTCTACCATCCTCTCTGGTGGCATCTCTACCTCTTTCTCTCACCTTAAACCTTTCCTATTATTTCTGAGTACCTCGCACTGGGAGCGCTTCGGAAGGGCTTATGCTGTGAGAAGCGCTTTATAAATGATCACATACAATACAAATACAATACAATACAAATGGACCTCCTACACTCCCTACAGCTACCTAAAATGTCAAAATTATATTCTATATGAAACAAGTTTTTGAAGCAGAAGCACGTGGGAGGGTGGTAACCACCAGCATCCTTGGTAGCCAGAGGGTTAAGGCAGAGTTTCAATTCACTCTAAGTTGTCAAGTCAGTGTTAAAATATGAGAAAAATGCACTTCTGAAATTCATGAGAGCTTTATTTACAGAACTTTGTGTCGTATAACTGAAAGCCAACTGTTAAAGCAAAACAGTTTTTGCAAAGTATTCATGGTAGCTTTTCAGGGTAATCCCATAGTTTAGGTTGGTAAATTATTTTATAATGGTCAATTTAAAATGGAAGTTGGATTGATGAAAAATAGTGTCCGTAAATGGAAGTGAAATTGATGTAACCATTTCTACGTTTAAATAGAAGCTGGATTGATCAAAATAATTGTTTCAGTAAGTAGAAGATGGATCCATGAGAATAGTTCTTTCCTTTAATAAAAGTTCCATTGATGTCTTCAGTGAATGCAGGTTGCATTTCATCGATGAAATGCAACCTGCATTGATGGTATTTATCATGGACATAGGTAGACTGCTTACTTACCAACGACAAGTGTAGCACTGAAGACATTAAACTAATTTACCAACCTAAACTACTGGATAACCTGATAGTAGAGATAGAGTTCACAAGTAGGCCTAAAGACAAACCAAACTGGAATTAGCAGACAAGTTACGCAAATATTTTGAAATTATATCTGGAGAAAACCATTAAAATAATAAACATACGAAAAATATGAAGATACTGTTAACGTGCACCGGATTTTGCAGAGAATTTAAAAAATCTAATATTGTCCGTTGTCGATTTCGTGCAAATGGCTTTAACGAAAAACAAAATAGGTTGAAGTAGAGCTTGAATAATTGCTTGATCAACTCCTCTGCCCTCTATCGATTCAAAGATAAAACTGTTTAATTCTAATTCGTAGTCACAGGGTTAAGATAGAATTTATTTATGTCTCTCACAAGATAAGTGAGACAGGATTGCACTCTTTGCAGTGTTAAACCGTAAGCCTAGTTTACGTGGCTAATTTTATATGATGGTTTAAGTATCGTAAATAGAAGCTGTGGTTATCCCGTTTTTAACGTTGCTAAATAAATTATTTTAATGTCTTCAAGGGAATCAAGGCTGCACCTGACGTTGGTTAGTAAACAGTTTGCCAATGTCCGTGATAACTGTCACCAATCCAGCTTTAATTGCAGAAATTTTTCATGAATTGAACTTCTGTCTAAGGAAGAATTAATCCATAAATGACGTCACGCACATAGGGGAGGGATGGGGTCGGATATTTGTGACGATGTGTGAAATGGGGTGGCGGGTTGCGTATTAGTAGATCCTACCATGCTACGGTCCAATGCTTTTTAGGAGCCAACAAAATCACCTTGAGACGATGAACGTAGCCCTCGTCTGGATTGGAGAGAGGAACAGGGTGTAACAAGTGAAGAAAGGTATGCAGGAGAACAGTTTGTGTAGATTTTGTACATTAGAAGACAGATTTTGAAATTGATGCGAGCTTGTATGGGTAGCCAGTGTAGTTCACGAAGGGTCGGTGTGACGTGATCCCGAGGATTTTGGTTCTTGATAAGCTTAGCAGGGTAGGCCTAATGAAGAACAGCTGTAAGAGGTTGAAGGGTAGATGCAGGAAGACCACAAAGGACTGAGTTGCAGTAGTCAATTCTAGAAATGACAAGGGCCTGTACTAGGGTACGAACACATTTTTCGTTCAGACTTTTCTTGACTTGCCGAATGCGTCTGACATGGAAAAAACAGGATTTGGTTATAGAGGAGATGAGTTTTCATAGACAGCGAGTTATCAAGGAGGACACCAAGGTCTCGGACAACATCAGCTGGTTTTATGGAGCAATCTGGGCTAAGACTGAGTACAGTGTAGAATAATTGTGAGTTAGGTAACGGGTTGCGGTAAAACCAGATAAGATCTCTCTTGGAGTCATTCAATTTAAGGCGCATGGATGCACACCATGATTGGATTTCAGTGAAACAAGTTATTAAGCGAAACATTGCATTATCAGTCTTTGGCAGCAAGTTTAATATAGAGTTGTGTGTCGTCAGCATAGAGGTGTATAAGGATGCTGTGTTTGAAGGCAATGTGAACAATGTTAGAGGTATTTATCTAATAAAGTCGTGAAACTGGTCAAAATTAAGTACGAAACAAAGAAGCAACATAATCCAGATCAGAATTTTGTTAGCCCAAAAAAACGTTTCCGAGTACACTTACATTATGATGAGCTGCGTATCAAATGCATCGGAGAAAAGAACATGGATTTTCAGCTAAACATGAAAAATGGCTTGTGCAGAGAGCGTTTCTAGTACTTGGAACACCCAACATACGATTAGCAAATTCTGTCAGATGTATAATGTTTGTGTCTTTCGATGAAATTCAGTTGCTACAAGCCTTGCATTCGAGTTTTGATTGGGAGAAAAGCAATGCTATGAAGTTTGCAACAAGTCACTAGTTTTGCACTCAACGATTGGCCTTAAGAATCGGAAATGAAATTGTCGCTTAATAAGGATCCTAATTCGCCGAGTACAAGATTCGCGCGTGCATTACTCAGATAATGGCCTTTCGGAAGACATATAATGCTTAATTGGGTCACATTTTAAATGAGCAGATTAAAAGTCAAAAGAGCAGTTGATTTATTATGGAGTTCGTGTATTTTTTATAATTATCCACTGCTCTTAAGAATTTGCTAGTTTTTCTTAAAGTAATACTTGGACTATCATTATACTAAATAATTCTACATAATGCTTTGACGATAATTGTATGCTGCAAGCTACTGGGAAACCAATGACCTTAGTCGTTAATGTATTAAGGTCTAATTCAACATTGCTACACACAGTGCACAATATTCTGTAAACTGTGCCAAACTCGTCCTAATAAATTTGATAAACAGCGACTTCCTGTAATTTTCCCACAAGTAATTGTTTCTTGCGTTCATCGTAATGCAGTGAAAGTCGCCAACTAGGAAGGAGCTCATCAGATGATAGAAGAATTTGACTCCACTCAAGAGAACCTAGGTCAAATATAGCAACACGGAATTTCAATTCATCCTTTTGAGCCACAAACAGTCTATTGTTCTCTGAATCCAACGACACATTAGATGGATTCATGAGCTCTTGAATCTTTTCTCTTGGCTTAAATTGGCGAAGTATTTGCCCTTCGCTGCTCAATTTACTGATTACCCAAGATCCACCCCATGATTCATCCGATTTGTGAATTATGATGAACTGTCCATTGGAGTCTTGTATGGTATTGAGTGGATTTATTATATCGCGGGGTAATACAATACTTCGAATGATCTTGGCATCAGATCCGTAGATTTCCAATTGGCTCACCCCCTTGTCATTTCTCAGTAGTAGAAGATTTCCATCTTTCGACACTGACAGAGTGAATGGTCCGTTTACTATGGGTAACCATTGAGTCACTCGACAGTCGTCAGCCGTTAGCTTCCAGATGCATCTCTTCCGCAAGTCAGATATGTATAGACATTTGAACTTGTCACTTGATACAACATGATGGCAACCCGAAATCTCTGCTTTCATGATGTTCATGAAAGCCTTATATGGGTTTCGATCCTCGAAGATACATATCATAGTATCATTATCAAATCGGACCATTTTTCTGCACAGAACATAGATTTTGTCGTCCAGTTTTGTCACTGCATGTACATCAATCGAACATTGGAGTCTTTGCATGAAGTCAATGGAAACTGAAATAATCAACAATAGAACCTGCTATCGTTGTTTACTTAAATCCTCTGAAATCTAAAATAAATGACTCCGCTCTAAGCCTAGCAGAAGAAACTCAGGCAAGTACCCAAGATAGCATGAAAATGACTAGAAAGCAAAAACAAAATAAATTTCATTTATATAAGTTCTACTGTAGAAAAAATGCAATTTCTGAACAGCACACCTGAAGGTCTGCTATTTAGTACTGCCTAAACACGTTAACGTAATATTAGGCAAAAACTATCACTACCTACGACAATAACCAATTATTCTTGTATTTAGATAAGAAATGGGGATTTCTTGAGTTTTTCCATAGTTCTATTGTACATTACAGAATGTCTGGTCCTTGAGGTTGGTCATTTCCAGGGTTGAGGCTCACAGGCAATGCTTAGAGTTAGCGTTCCTAATCCGCAAATCGTTAGGTAACAAGCGGATTCATTAAATGAATCGTGCAACTTAACTTCAGTTTTGACATGTGTTGTGTTTTGTAAGAACAGATATATCACCATTTCAGAAGAACTCATCAAAGACGCTACAAACCTCTCATGACAAAACCATGCTCGGATAGAATTGTCTTAAAAAGAGACACAGAGAGACCAGAGTTGCGTCTCAAGCTGTTACCCTGCAAGCATTTTCACGGAGATGAGATGGATCTCATATGAGAATATGGGTCCTTTGTGGGCTGTCCAGGATTGTTGAGTATAATAAGAGAAAATGGATTCATCTGCCTGAGAACACATCATGACAAACGTAGGGGTACTGGCTTGCAAGAACCCCTTACGTATAATTGCCGACAGACTACCTCTGACACCAGGGACGTCATTTCAGTTTTTCAGGGGGGCGGTCTCAAATAGTTGCGGTGACGTAATTTTTATGCCATCACTTTAGCGTCCAACGCGCGCCCCACGAGCTTGCTAAAAAAACTACTGTTCTACAAAACACCAGTTTAAAGAAAAGTAAGCATGACCTTGACACAATTATCTTCTTCCACAAGTAATCCAAAAGAATAGAATCACACTCAATTCTAACATATATACTTTTAACTGAATACAAATGTACGCTAATATCTTAAGATGCAGACTGAGAATGCCAGAGGAAGGCCCCAGGGCATGATGAATGCAGGGGTCTGGACGAAGAGGTCAAAAAAGTTTCCCTTACCCGAGTAAGGGAAACTTTCGACCTCGGTTCAGAGTATTATCCAGCTTCCAGAGGTCCTTTGCTTTGGCTTGGCGTCTGTCAGAAAGCGTGACCTGAAGAGATAAGAGGTCAGCCTCTGCCTCACCCAGTTGGCACAGAATGCACTAAATATCTTACTTGGGAACGTTTGTAGTCCGAGATTACAGGTGTTTTTGATAACATACATGTTACATAAATATATCGAAAATCAAACACCTCCCAGTTTAGGTCAAAAAACGTTAGCCAGCCACTTCTGGCTACCGTGGGATAAAGAAACTGTACAGAGGGAAACTCGAAGTCCAATGTAATATGACACTATGCGCCGTTACTAAATTAATAAAACGGACAAGTCATACGCCACCAGGAAACGAAGTGCGAAAAGGAATTGCTTTGCTTTTCGGACCATGCTATCAATATGCGCAGAGAACCCCACTCTATCAGAAAGAGTGAACCAAGAGCCTTGGCAACCTATACCAGTTCGATTCCCGCTATTGGGGAAGGTATCCTGAGTTTTGGGAGGTGACGCTTTATCATGACATCATATGCTTCTTATGGATAAGGCGCAGACTGCTGTTTCTAGCCCAATTAGAGTAGCTTAGGATAGAGTGTATCGCAAGCTTCGCCATACCATAATCAAGCAAAATCGACATCCATAACTTTTTCTTAAAGAAGAATTACAGTGCGTTGCTGTTAACAATTAGTCTCAAACTAAGTGCTATAGAAAATTTACACAAGTAGATTTAATTAATTAAACTAGACAGTTACTGTCAAATAGATTTAATAAGTACACTTTGAAAAGTTTACGCTTAGACCTTATAAGTCATCAGAATTTAGTTAAACTAGATTGGTGAAAAAACAATGACTGAATATTTAATTTTCTGAAAAAATCTCACTAACCTGGTTGTTCTTTATTCGTCTTTAGAGTTGCGAGTGACTTGTGCTGCTCTACAAATAAAGTGGTAAAACTGATTTTAAATCGATTAAATTAAGTTGAACTAAAGACAACAGAAGCAATGCTGGCATTCAAATGAGGGCTTTAATTCATCAATCTAAAATTGGTTAGTTTGGATTCAACCTTTTGTCATAATTCTGCCAGCATGTCCACATGGGACTATGTAAGATTCAAATTCTCATATAGAGCCCGTAATATGGGTCCAACTAATGCCCATGGAAATATTGGCAAGGCATATATATATATATATATATCGAGTCTGCAAAAAAGATTTCTCATGCAGAAAACTTATGCAAAGTTGACAAATAAGACACAGTATACTAATAAATTAATTACTACACTAATTATATAATTACCATACTTATTACTTGGTTAATTCGTATAATACGTTAATTAATACTGTATAATTAATACCAGTTAAGCAACATTTACATTTCTAATTAATATACTGTATAATTAATACCAGTTAATACCAGTTAGATACGCCGAAGAATTACTCTGGGAAAAGGAGCAATGCAGGGATTGGAAAAGATATGGAAGGATAAAGCGGTGAGCCTGGAAACGAAAACAAGAATTGTTAAAGCAATGATAATACCAGTGGTGCTGTACGGGTGCGAGGCATGGACAAAAACCAAAGCACTAGAGAAGAAAATCGAAGCATGCGAAATGTGGATTTGGAGGAAAATGCTGAGGGTCCCCTGGACTGAGAAGAAAACAAATGAATATATACTGGAAGAGATAGGACACTTAAGAGGAGAGATGACATTGAGACAAAGAGCGGCGAGACAAAAAGTGATGTATTTTGGCCATGTGATGCGGGCGGACGGCATGGAAAAGGAGATGATGCTGGCGTGTGGGGAGGGAAGACGAGGAAGAGGACGATCAAGAAAGAGATGGATGGAGGAGATACACGAGACGATGATGATGAACATTCCGGAGCTGAGAGAGGCTTCGAGAGATCGGAACACATGGAGAAGGCTGACTATGACGGTCGCTAGGATTCAGCGAATCGACGGCACAAGGTGACAAGGTGAAGCAACATTTACATTTCAAATATTCTATATCATCGACTTTGTAATAGTTTTTAATAGTCAATTGAAGAGTCTTGTTTAAATTCTTCAAAATGAAATTCTGGCAGAAGTACAGTACGAGAAAAATCGTGGGAGGCAAGTGAAGCTAGCATAAGAAACCACTGGACCGTGTGTAATAAATATTTGAAAGTAGCTGCGTTAAGCGATCAATCAGTAAGAGTTCAAAATGAAAAGAAAGTGATTGAAGCTTTCATACCTGCTTGTTCTTTATTCGTCTTTAGCATTGCGAGTGACTTATGTTGCTCTACAAATAAAGTGGTAAAACAGATTTTAAATCGATTAAATTAAGTTGAACCAAAGCCGACAAAAGCAATGCTGGCATTCAACGAGGGCTTTAATTCGATCAATCTAATAATATTGGTTAGTTTGGAATCAACCTTTTCATAACTCTGCCAGCATGTCCACATGGGACCATCCATGTAAGATTCCCATTCCCATATAGAGCCCATGTGGGTCCATCTAATGCCCATGGAAATACTGGCAAGGTAAATATATCGAGTTTGCAAAAAAATATTTCTTTTGCAGAAAACTTATGCATAGTTGACAAATAAGACACAGTATACTAATCAATTACTATACTAATTATATAATTACCATACTTAGTAATTGGTTAATTCCTATAATAAGTTAATTAATACACTGTATAATTAACACCAGTAAAGCCACATTTGCATTTCAAATATTCTATATCATCGACTTTTAAACAGTTTTTAAAAGTCAACTGAAGATTCTTGTTTACATTCAAGATTCGAAATGAAATTCTGGCAGAAGTACAGTACGAGAAAAATTGTGAGAGGCAAGGGAAGCTAACACTAAAACCGGTGTAATACATATTGGAAAGTAGCTATGTTAACCGATCAATCAGCAAGAGTTCAAAATGTGTTAGACAGTGACTACAACTGGTCAGAGCGTGCAATATATATTGCTCATGCTTGTTCACCAGAGTGCTGTTTGGCAGCTGGTTATATTAAAGAATATACTTACTTACTTACTTACTTAATATACCACTATAAGACAACGTTTCAACAGAACAGAGAAGTCAGTTATGGATGTTGGTAATCATTGTCTGTAAATTTATATACCTTCCATGCTGCAGACAATGTTCCCGACCTTCAGGTCATCTTCCGTTGCAGATGGTTTAAACGCAACATGAACGACAGAGAAATCTTGCTTATTCTGCATTGCATTCACTTCCTGCAATTCATTAGATCTTGATCGCAAATCATCGACAGAGCGAGAGATGTCGGTAGGAGTCCCCTTGGATTTTATTTCACTGCAGTACGCAGTGAAGCTGTTAACTGTTGCAATGTATCTTTCAATTTCCTCATTTTTGGTTTCAGTTTCTTTCATACGTGTTACCTTTATCTGAAACAATTCATCCAGTAAAACCTTTACATTTTTGTCGATAATTTGTTTCAGCTCGTTTGCTCTTTCTTTTATCGCAGTTTCTGTGATTTTTAGGTTTTCCATAAATTTTATTTTCTTCTGTTCCAACCTGAGTTTCCTCGCCAATCCTTCCTTTGAACCTTCAACTACTTTCGCTTGGAAAGAACCAATCTCGTCTCTGAAAGCATTCGCTACTTTGTTTACATCGGAGCATTTGTGCATTTGATGACTCTCTGCGAAGCACATCATACAAATAACTTTCTTGCAGTCAGCGCAGTACATCTTCAGCTCCTCCTTATTATGTTGGTTGCAGTATGTAGCTACGAACGTCTTCAATAATTCCTCCTTAAGCTGGCTTCCGAAAGGTACAATCTGATGATCTCTGCTGAGCTTCTGTCGCTTATGTTGTACAGAACAAATCTCACACATGTTTTCTCGGCATTCAACACAGTATTCTGAAGCATCAGGTACTTCAATATCAGCATCTTCTTTATTTACTAGACACACGTCGCACGACACAACGGTCTTAAGTGGTTTGGATACCTTCGCTATTTCCATCAATCTTTCCATGAAGAAGTTTTTCCGAAGACCACTAAGTCCATCTGGTGGTATGGCGAATTGCTCCCTACAGATCGGACAAGGCATTGTGTTTCCTGGATTCTTCTCTGATTTCAATCGAGTTCCTTCGAGACATTTGAGACAAAATGTGTGAATACATGGCAGCATTCTTGGATCCTTGAACATCTCGGCGCAAATGCAACATTCCGTTATATCGTCTATCTGTTCCATCGTCTTAAAATCCACAGGTTCCCAGTTATTGCTGAAATTACAAAAATTATCTTCACGTCAAGTATAAAATAAATTTTAACCTTTTCGGACTTGTAAGATTAAATGATGGGCTATGAGGTAACGATGAAAGCTACGTTTTGGGGATTCTCACTGATTTATTATTATTATCAACCAGCAGAAATCTGTAACTAAAGCAATTGTATTGCACGCAATGATTGCTTATGTAAAGAATGCCACGTTAGTATGCAGTAACAATGACAGTTTAGAGTAACAGCAGTTTAGGCTATGCTGAAAGGTTCCGCGACAACTCGTCTACAGACTTTTCATCTACGACACTTTGTCTACAAGTGTATCTGTATCCATTACGGCTAATCAACAGAGGCCGCTTTCTTATAGTTTCGCTAAAACGTGCTAAATATTCTCAGGAATCCAGCTTCTAATTACTGAAAAGATTATTTTCAGAAGGCTCAGATATTTTGTGACACTAAATCTAAGCAGGAGATAAGCAGGATGTCATGATGAGTTGCATGTCGAGGAGTGCCAGCTTGAAGCGGATATGCTCACAGACAGGAAGCCAGTGTAGACAGCACGTGTGACATGGTCTCTGAATGAAAGTCCAAGACACAGTCTTGCAGCCTGATGCATTATTCTGGTTACAGGAAGCAGTGTGCACTCGGCAAGACCTTAGAGTATAGAACCGAGTAATCAAGTCACGTCAGAATAAGGCAGTGTATCAGTGTTTTCAGCGATGCTGAATCCAGAGTAGAGCGAAGCTATCGGATTCTTGTTATGTGAAACAAGAACGCGTAAAAAATGCCAGCTAGCCTATTTAATGTTTTAGCGAAAGTGTTGAGTCACCAATGACTCCAAGATCCCGAACAGTAGGTGACGGAGAGAGTAAAGAGGAAGATGTAGAGAGTGAGAGTTCAGCACACTCTAGAAGCTTAGAGAAGTGGTCAAACCAGATGAGCTCGGATTTGCCAGCCCTGGTTAAGTTTGAGGTGCATAGACAGATTCCAAACATGATGTCATCAATGCATGCATGTATATTCGTTTAATTATGCAAAACAGACTGACACACAGCAACCTGGAACATAAAGACTGAGTACAATACTGTGGGGGGAAAAATGGGAGGAGTAAACAGTGTTGGTTAATTGAACATTAACTTTGGGGACTGAATGCATGAATGCTCTATGTAGCATCTGCGACCTCATTTAAGCACAGATGTACAGAGTTTGGCATCATCAGCAAAATGGTGAATTTCTGTCATGATGAGAGGCAATGGCTGACAGTGCAGAAGCATGGAGGATGAACAGCAGGGGCCCTAAGATAGAACTTTGCGGGATACCAAGGAGGACGGCAGTGATGGATGATAGAGGAAGTTGAAGCGAATGTGCCGAGTGCGATTCGAGAGGTAGGAAACAAAACAATTGAAGATAGTCACACAGATGACAAAAGGACTGAACATGCAAGACTTTAAGCAAGATATGTACAGTAATCTTTGCAAGCAGTCAAAAGCAGCAGAGAAAATGTAGGAGTAGTAATGTAGTCCCACAGTTTCGTCGTTTGGAGGCTGAGGAAAACCTGTTTGGGATGTCTTGACTTCAATATATCCTACTTTGACACAAACATTTCTGCTATCCTTGAACGGCTTATATACTTTTCTTCTTTATGACAGTGATGCAATAATGTGAATTCTGCTCGTAAAATTTGTTTATCAAGAAATCTTGAACATTTCGTTCTATTCCTCCTAATAGAGATGCCCTCCATCAGCATATCAAAAGAACTGTTCAGCAGCCAGTTAATTTTTAGTACAATGTTTTACCAAACAACCACAGATCTATGGCGTTGAGTTCATGACGTCGATAAGTGGGTTCCTATGTGTATGAGAATTCCTACAGTTTCAAAGATCTGTATACTGCTCTTATTCATTCCAAATGCAAAAAGGTTGTGCAGTAATAGAAGCATTATTGTGTAAAAGTAAACCTGCTTCACAGATGATTGTGCCAGTGTGACAGAGTGCATGAGTGAAAATAACTCATATCTTTGTAGTTTTACTATTGAAAGTCCGGGCCAAGCAATCTCTCTACGCCCATCGTATTTTAATCTCGCATGGGCTCATGGGAGTCAGGCTTTACGATGTTGTCCGGTCCACCACTGTCAACCGAATGCTTTATTGTTCCCAAGTGTGGTGGGGCTTTGCCAGCAAACAGGAACGTGACTCTCTTAGTGCTGTGGTCCGCAAGCTGGTACGCTTTGGCTTCCTACCCAAATCTTTCCCTACTTTTGAGGAACTCTGTAAAAAGCCGACCAAGACCTTTTAGAAATATCTTAAATAATCCTGGACATATCCTTCATTACCTACTACCCCTGTCCTATATACTGGTCACGATCTGCGCCCACGCTCACATAACCGTGTTCTTTCTAGATTTGATTCCCTCACCAGGCGCGGTTTCCTGGCTAGGATGTTGTACAGCTAGGCCATAGTGTTTTTAGTTTACTATTTACTAACTTTTTCGCTACTATTTGATAATTGTAATTGTAATTGCAATTGTATAACTGTATAACTTTGTATGTACAGCGCCGTGCGTTTGCCAGCGTTTAATAAAGAACACACTTACTTACTTACTTTCATAGCTGTGAGGGGATAGCTGTTGGTTGCCCTTTGCCCGTTTTGGAAAGTGCATACTGTAGTTGTTGCATATAGTTAACCTAATGTTGACATGAGAGTAAGACAAGTCAACTGTCAAGAGTTTGTGGTTTTTCTTTATGGATAAATCTTCTGCGGCGGAAAATTCCGCCGCAGAAGTAACATTTTCGACACAATTCTGCGGCGGAAGCGCGCGCATGCGCATTGTTCAAATGCGGTACTTCCTATAAATTGGCGTCGTGAGGGTCGGTTAGGGTCAGGTTTGGCCTCGTGAGTGTCGGTTAGGGTCAGGTTAAGCGCTGTGACGGTCGGTTAGGGTCAGTGTTAGGGTTAGAGTTGTTTTAGATAAAATGTCAAAAAAATTCCGCCGCAGAAGTAAATTTTCGCGGGTTGCGTGGCGGCATTTTCCGCCGCAGAAGCACCACGCTTTCTTTATTTACTCTTGTTGATTTTACTGTTGTTCTTTCACTGTGTGTGCTTCAGTCTTTTCATGCAATATATTGTTTATAATAATGTGAATTCAAATAAAAGATATAAATATATATATAGTTAAATACGGCAGTTTTGTCAAGCTGCCGGAATTACTGCTGAAGGTGGACAGACGCCTAATTGATAAGCATTAGCCTAGTTGAATTTAGCTGGGATAACACAACGACGTAAAAATGAGGAAAATCTAAAAAAAATCCATTAATTCAACTGGTACACTGCCAGATTTTGATCAGAATTCCTTTCTCAACCCAAAATGCGCAATGTTACGCTAACATCTCTGACTATGCGTATGAATCGAGGTCGAAGCTCATCACACTCTAATTACAATATTATTATGGGATCAGCAAACAAAATTGTAACAAGCATAAATACCCAGAGCGTAAACACATTTCCAGTGCACACTAAAACAGACTACTCATCTTGAACTTAGATTTTAGACATTAGGTTTCAGAAACGCGATTAATTAAATGCATTTTACCTTTAAAAAAAGATCTGCCTTAATTCTAAAAATGGATGGCGTTGCTTGCTCAAAATGGCGGCGTCGAATCGGTTAACATGAATATTCATAGACTGATACAGTGCTTGAGGGTCTGGCATTATGTAGCTCTATTATTTTTGTAGGTAAGCAAGTAAGTGTGTTCTTTATCAAACGCTGCAAGTAAGTGTGTTCTTTATCAAACGCTGCCAGAACAATTATTGTAACTTGTTGCGTTTTGACAACAATCTTTGATTGAATAAACGAAAATACAACTTTGTGTTGCCCACTAAAGATGATAAACTTTTTATCTCACGAGTCCTGTATAAAAAGCCATCCTCAAACCACTAATGCTGATAAATTACTCATCCCACGTTACTCTCTCAATTAACTTAACAATTCAACAGGTAATAGTTGATAACAATTTGTTGCCTTATTGTCGCTCTAACATTGGCTTCTTGTTATGGTATATGGTATAATCTTGCTTAGCATTCATTCATAACTTTTGTTAAATTGCAATGTACCTGATGGCGGTGTGTCTATCAGTTTTTGTTACCAATAAAACGAATATAATAACATACATACATAATACATACAACACACGGCGCTGTGCATACAAAGTCATACAAAGTTATCGAATAGTATTAGTACCATAAAAATTAGTAAATAATAATAACATTAAACTAAAAACACTGTGGCCTAGGTGTACAACATCCTAGCCAGGAAACCGCGACTGGTGAGGAAAACAACATCTAGAAAAGACACGGTTAGGTGAGCGTGGGACTGTGACCAGTATATAGTCTATAGACCAGATGCATAAACGGTGTCACGACAATTCGTCTACAGACTTTTGTCTACCGACATTTCATCTACAAAGTTATTTGATATTGTCACTTAAAATGGATCCGAAGCTGGATTGATGAGAAAACTGTTTCCCTAAATGGAAATGGGATGGATAAAGACATGAATATAATAATTATAGTAACGAGGAAATGAATTATCGTAGACAATGCATAATCACCAACATAATAATTATACCATTACATTTTATGAATACAATATCCTCAAGCATGGCATAGCATCGCCTAGACTCATAAAACGTCCACTATGACTGAAAATTGAGTCTGGATCATTTCCCTCTGACATTTCCCTCGTTGTATTTTGAGTATGCAATGAGAAGTTGTACTTAATCGCTAGAGGACAGGATACTCGCTCATCTCACTTCTTGTTGTGAGAGATTCTGTGTAGTTAAAGCCATTTTAAACTTCTTTACGTATGAATCTTTGGATTCACTAATTTTCATGATTGAACCGTGACTTTAGAACTATAGTCCAATCACAAAATTGGTGCCTGCAAGTTTGAATTAAAATAGCATCTCAGTTATAGTTCGCATATTAAATTAAGGAGACCACTTTGGTAAACGTGTAGTTTAGCGTCGTAAATTATTTTCTGACTTATAAGTAAGTAAGTAAGTAAGAATATAACGTATTCCCAGATTAATTTAAGCGTTTACGCTTATATTTGTCATATTCCGGAATATATCTGTGCTAAAAGAAACAAAAACAACCGAATAAAACTTAATTTAGAAGAGAAAATAAAAACCAATTGAGCCGTTAAGCGACCATTCGACGACAACAGGAAGTCCAGTGTCTATGGTACATTACCCGCGGCTCAAAGAATCTATATTGACCGCGGCTATTAATAGCTACACCTAAACTTGTCCGCGGCTATTAATAGCTACACCTCAACGTAACATAATGCTGAATATTGCGTTAAGTTGACGTGTTAAGCCTATGAGATACGAACAGGCCGCGCACTCGTACGCTTCACTAATTACCGTCTATGAGGCACTAACACTTCCCACACGATTGATTTGCAGGTGTTTTATGCTATCAGTGTGCTTTGAAACTGACATACTTCTGCATTTGCAAGTAGTGTAATAACGAATACACTTACTTACTTACTTTTCTTCTGCATTATATAAAAGTCCTGCACGTGGAATTTTTACCAGGTTACTCCTACCATAATTCTAATCATTACATATCCTTCCTAATCACTCATTTCCTGCAAAAACTCTTTCCCCAGTGTTCACGCTTCACACTAACCATTATTGTGAAGCCTAAATGCATTGGACAATTTGCATTGCAAGAAATGCTATTATTTGACCATTGAAATAAAATATTTATCGTATAAGTATGCGAAAGCACTTTCCAGGGTGTAAAGAGCAACTTTTATACTAACCAAAACGGCAATCATCCATCACCTTCAATCATTATCCTCACAGTGGTAATCCATCAAACTTACCCATTAGTGTCAAGCCAAATCCATTGGAACAAATACATTGCAAGAAATGCTATTATTTGACCATTGAAATAAAATACTTAGACCCTTAGTATGTGAACACCCTATCTAAGGACTAAAGAGCACCCTTAATGCTATCCAAAACGCGAATCACCCACCGCTTTCAATCACCATTTTCTAAGTGGTAGTAGTTCAAGAATACCACTTTTTCCAATGCAATATCCATTGCACAAATGCATTGGAAGATATACTGTTACTTGACTCTTGAAATAAAATACTTAGACCCTAAGTATGTGAAAGCCTTATCTAGGGACTAAAGAGCACCCTTAGTGCTATACAAACTGCCAATCACCCATCCCTTTCCATCACCATTGTCTAACTGGTAGCATTTCAAGAATACCACTATTATCAGTGCAAGATCCATTGTTGAAATGCATTGCAAGATATACTGTTACGTGACTCTTGAAATAAAATACTTAGACCCTAAGTATGTGAAAGCCGTATCTAGAGACTAAACAGCACCCTTAGTGCTATCCAAAGCACCAATCACCCATCCTTTTCAATCACCACTGTCTAAGTGGTAGCCCTTCAAGAATACCACTTTTTCCAATGCAATATCCATTGCACAAATGCATTGCAAGATATACTGTTACGTGACTCTGGAAATAAAATACCTAGACCCTAAGTATGTGAAAGACGTATCTGGAGTCTAAAGAGCACCCTTAGTGCTATCCAAAACGCCAATCACCCACCACTTTCAGTAACCATTTTCTAAGTGGTAGTATTTCAAGAATACCACTTTTTTCAATGCAATATCCATTGCAGAAATGCATTGCAACATATACTGTTACTTGATTCTTGAAATAAAATACTTAGACCCTAAGTATGTGAAAGCCGTATGTAAGGACTAAAGAGCACCCTTAGTGCTATACAAACTGCCAATCACCCATCCCTTTCAATCACCATTGTTTAACTGGTAGCATTTCAAGAATACCACTATAATCAGTGCAAGATCCATTGTTGAAATGCATTGCAAGATATACTGTTACGTGACTCTTGAAATAAAATACTTAGATCCTAAGTATGTGAAAGCCGTATCTAGAGACTAAAGAGCACCCTTAGTGCTATACAAACTGCAAATCAACCACCATTTTCAGTTACCATTGTCTAAGTGGTAGCATTTCAAGAATGCCACTATTTGAGTGCCATATCCATTGCACAAATGCATTGCAAGATATACTGTTACTTGACTCTTGAAATAAAATACTTAGACCCTAAGTATGTGAAAGCCTTATCTAGGGACTAAAGAGCACCCTTAGTGCTATACAAACTGCCAATCACCCACCACTTTCAATTACCATTGTCTAACTGGTAGCATTTCAAGAATACCACTATTATCAGTGCAAGATCCATTGTTGAAATGCATTGCAAGATATACTGTTAATTGACCCTTGAAATAAAATACTTAGACCCTAAGTATGTGAAAAGCCGTATATAGGGACTAAAGAGCACCCTTGGTACTTACCAAAACCACAATCATCCAGCTCTTTCAATCACTCTACTCAAGTGCTGACCCTTCAACTGAAACATTACTGTAAAGCCAAAATACACTGTAGAATTGCATTGCAAGTAATGGTGTTACTGGACCTTCCAGTTGAGTACTCATCATCTGGGTATGTGAAAGCCTTCTATAGGGCCTGAAGAGCACCCTTGGTTCTTACCAAAACCACAATCATCCAGCTTTCTCAATCACTCTTCTATGAGTGCTGACCCTTCAACTGAAAAATTATTGTCAAGGCAAAATACACAGTAGAATAGCATTGCCAAAAATCAGTAAAATCTCTGCTTCTTGCACCTTCCATTCCAGTAAAACTGCAGGACCAGACAGATGGTAATCAGTCGTTTCATGATACTCAATACTGTCTTGCTTGAATGCCTTCGACCTCGACTCGACACAAAGCTTACCTGTAACATACAACCGAAAAAAGTAGGATATGCTTATACATGTGTATTTATGTCCGTATATGCACGCATGATGAATGAGCGATATTGCACATATAATTTCAGTAAGTCTGTATGTTTGTAGATATTGATACAGACTCTTCACATGTGACTTTTCAAGCACCTCTCAGTAGTATTAAGGGTGGCCTTTATGCCCTAAAAAAAGCTTTCACATACTGATACGATAAGCATTCAATTTAGACGCTGAAATAACAGCATTACTATAAATGCATTTCTACCATGTATTTTGGCTGAAAATAGTGTTTCACTTGAAGGGTGAGCACATAGAGAAGAGCGATTGAAATAGGTGGGTGATTGCGGTTTTGGTTAGCACAGAGGCTTCGTTTTATACCATAGAAAGGGCTTTCACATAACTAAACAAAAAATATTTTATTAAAAGGGTCAGGTAACACTATATATTGCAATGCATTTGTACAATGGATTTTGTATTGACAATAATGGTATGTTTCAAGAGCTACCACTTAGACAATGGTGATTGAAACAGACGTGTGATTGGCGTTATGGATAGCATGAATGGTGTTCTTTAAGCCCTACAAAGGGCTTCCGCATACTTAGACGATAAATATTTTATTTCATGGGCCAAATTACAGCATTCCTTTTTGCAATTTGTGTAATGCATTAGGCCTTCGCAATGATGGCAAGTTTAAATGGTTACTACCGAGAGTGGAGTGATTCTTAGAGATGAGTGATTGTCGCTTTTAATAGCCCTAACAACTCTGAATAGGGCTTTCACATGCTTAGGGTCTAAGTATTTAATTTCAATGTTCACATTTCAGTATTTCCTCCCTCCAACTTCTGCAGTGCATTTTCTTTTTACAAGGATAATAGAACTAAAAGTCTAGCACTGATTGAAGTGATTGCAAGATTTGAGTGTCATTTTGGATAGTCTTAGGAGTGCCTAACAGACCCAAGGAAAGGGGATTCAGAAATGCAGAGGGCAGTGTTTTAGATGACGGGCCAAATTGCACCTTTTCTTGCTATCCAGTGCAAAGGAATTTCGAGGGATAGGGTGGAGATGTAGCGTGAAAGGGCTTAGTGATTGATATTTGAAATGGCTGCATTATTCACGCATTTCGTTTTTGATAAATTTGTATATGCTGCAAGGAAACGACTTGGAGATCGTCGCGGGTGACTTGTCTGTTTCAGCCGGCGTTTGCCATAGATGACTCTCTGTCGTGGTGACTTTAACATCATAGGCTAGAGTTGTTGTGGGCTGGGCGTCGTTGTTGGCTGCCAGCATTGTTTGTTTTCCTTGTTTTATATGTTTTTAAACAAGAGTGCAGGTCGCAAATGGTAAAATAATGAATATACCCTCTTACTTACTTACTTAACTCGTATATTCAAGTGTCGACCTTGAGTATGAATATTATTGACGACTTGCCAAAAGTAGACGCACACCCACTTCCGGAATGGGTCGTCGTTCAATTATAGCTTCGAGCGATCATTTGCTATGAGAAATATTGAATATTTAAGATAATTTTTCAATCGATTTCCTTCTGTTTAACCAATTATAACTATACTGATACATTAATTGGGCAATTGCACGTTATTTGAAAAATTTATGACGCTATTTGTTTCGTTATAAGTCAGAAAATAATTTACGACGCTAAACTACACGTTTACCGAACTCTATTTGCGACGGAGGTTTACGAGTATTATTGGGAATTAGAAACACGCATCCTGGATTGGAAGGTTACGTATCGATAGTCCGAAGGTTCGATAGTCCGAAGGTTCGATAGTCCGAAGGTTCGATAGTCCGAAGGTTCGATAATCCGAAGGTTCGATAATCCGAAGGTTCGATAGTCCGAAAGTTTAATGGGAAACATATATGTATATGCTCATATTTATGTATATGTACATTATATGTATGTATATGCATGTATACATACGTATAATATCGTATATGTTTGTATATATGTATTTATTAGCCTATATACATGTACATATGTTAGCCTATATAATATATATATGGATATAAGTATATATATGATATATATAATTATATGTGTGTGCATATATATATACATATATATATACATACACATATACATACATGTATGTATCTATATGTATATATGTATGTAAATACTATACATGTATATAGGTGTATGTGTATATGTACAATGTACATGTATATGTATATATATATGTATTTACGTATATATGTACTTATGTGTATATATATATGTGTGTGTGTGTATATATATGTATATGTACATATATATGTATATGTATATGTGTATATGTAGGTATGGGTATGTTTATGTATATATATATATATGTATATATACATATATACGTTTGTGTGCGTATATATAATATATATGTATATATATGTTATGTATTCATGTATATATACATGTATTTATGTATTTATGCATACATATAGACATACATAAATATATACATATATATATAATATTATATATAGATACATATACATGCATATACATACATATAATGTACATATATATATATACATACTTGCACATACCTATGCATACATATACACATACATATACATATATATGTACATATATATAAATATACAAAAGTACAATAGTACATATATACGTAAATACATATATATACATGTACATAAACACATACATCTATATACATGTATAGTATACACATACATATATACATATAGATGCATGCATATATGTATATACATACTTATTCATATACATGTATATACACATATCCACACATAATTATATATATCATATATATATACTTATATCCATATAACATATATACATGTATATAGATATAAATACATATGTATACAAACATGCTTATATATACATATAATGTACATACACATATATATATGTACGTAAACATATATTTTTTACCATGACACTTTCGGACTATCGAACCTTCGGACTATCGAACCTTCGGACAAGGAATTTATCAACGTAAAATACGGGATTACCCATAAACATATATTTCTACATAGCCTATATGTTTTACTATGAAATCTTCGGACTATCGAACCTTCGGACTATCGAACCTTCGGATTATCGAACCTTCGGACTATCGAACCTTCGGACTATCGACCTGTTCCCGGATTGGAAAACCAAAAGTTGGCAGCCATAGGCCTACTGCAGCCTAAATTGGTGTTGATTTGATATAACTGTCAATTTAAATTTATTTAGTAGACTCCATAAAACATTTTGCGAAAGTTATTGAATCATTTGAGAGTGAAAAACTAGTTTGGTAAAAGTCCATCTTAGCGTATTTTGGTAAAGTCGTATAGTTTACGTTGCTAAATTATTTGATATTGTCACTTTAACATGGAAGCTGGATTGATGAAAAAATTGTTTCCCTAAATGGAAGTGGGATTGATGAAAACATTCCTGTGTTCAAAATTGAAGTTGGATTGATCGAAATATTTTTTCTGTAAATAGAAGCTGGATGGATGAAATTCAGTTTTCGATTCAATAGAAGCTGGATTGATGAAAATAATTGTTTCCGTAATTAGAAGCTGGATCCATGAGAATATATCGTTGCTTAAATAAAAGTTCCATTGATGAAAAATATATCTTTCGTCAATTAAAATTTGGATTGATAAAAGTGTTTTTTTCCAATGAAATGGAAGCTGGATTGATGAAAATATTTCTCAATGAAATGGAAGCTGGATTGATGATAGTTAACATGCACATAAGTAGACTGCTTACTTACCAACGTCAAGTGCGACATTGAAGACATTAGAATAATTTAGCAACGTAAACTACGACTTTACCCGTATTTTATTAATCCTCTATAGGTCTAGAGCCAACTCCATATTAACGTAGTTTTTTCAAACAATATAAGATATTGTTTTTCGTTTTCGCGTTCTATATCATTCGCCAATTGTAGCATGTAGTTTGAGCATCAATCCGACTTCTACTTACCGGTACACTATGACTTTTTCGTCAATTCAGTTTCCACTTATAAAATAAAATAGTTAAATCAATCCAACTTAACTTACACTATCATTTTTTCATCATTCCAACTTCTATTTAGAAAAGAATTATTTTCATCAATCCATGTGTCATTTAAGCAACGGCTCTTTCCATCAATTCCACTTCCATTTAAACAAGAATTGGTTTCATCAAACCGACTTTCATTGCCATGTATATAATAAAATATGCTAAAATGGAATTGACCATGCATAATAATAAGATACGCTATTACGTTTTACTGAAAAGACAAGAATAAAATATGATAGAATGGAGGTTTACCACATGTCTTCCTATTTTATAACTCAAATCTCTGGTTTCTCTATCAGTTTAATTATTGCATTCTCCAAAGCCATGTTGTATAGTACTTAAACTTTTATATTGCCCATATATTTCGATTCTCCATTTGTAACATGGTAGACCACTGGTTATAATTATACGATTTTCCATGTATAGGTTATCTTGAGTATGCTGGTCTGTCGTCGTGGTTAAGTCTTCAATGATGAGACTCTTGTAGGAGTCATTGCATTCTTGTAGAATTGGAATTAATAAACTTTAAGCATTTCTTTTCTCCTTCTTTGCTTCATCTTCACTTTGCAACACAATATGGTTTCTCCTGTGCCTCCTATAACCAAATCAACTGTTGAGGGAACATGGAACAATGAGAGACAACTGGCCACCCATCCTCCTATGGTGAGGATAGGAAAGATGAAGTTCCTAAAACTTCACACCCATAACTGCCTTTATGGTTCTGGGACTTTGATTCTTCCTCCTCTTTCAGATGCCTGATTGATTGATTCCTGTTGTAATTGAACTCAATGATTATTATAAATGTTTCTGTTTCACTCTGTATAAGATCTCAACCAGTGGCGGCTCTAGACTTTTGCAACAGGGGGGGCCACGGAGGGGCCGGGGAAACAGATGGAGGGGCCAGTCTATTTTCGTCAAAGTGAGAATGGTGACAAGTTGACAACAGACCTGTATTGGAGCTACATGAATTGTTTAATCAACAGCCTCAAGTTAAGACACACTTGGAAACAGACTCACTTTGTTAAAAGTAAAACCTATAAACTACAAACAATATATACACTTTTAATTAAGTGCAAGTTTAATTAAGACTGGTTTGCCTAGAGTCGAACTATTCCACAAAGGCACCCATGATAATCAACTCTGCACGAACAAATTCAACTGACGGCATTGATAAACTGCTCTCTGAAACGAATATCACGACATATTTGCTTTGCAGATAATATTATGTCTGATATCAGAAAAGACGTGTTTTGGCGTTAAAGATTGAATACCAATCATAATAATAGGCTAAGCTAATGGTAAGAGAATTGTCGATTTAGTTCGGAATGATATAATAACTGGAAGTAGACAAGTTGCCTAAATGCAGTCTGTGGGTCCACTTCAGAAAGATGCCCAGAGTTTTATCTGCAGCAGAGCCCGAAAAGCGCCTGGGCATTTTATGAACACACTGTTTGGGTAGTACAGTTTTAAGTTTGTTGAGGAAGCAGTCAGATAGAGTCTCAGTGTGTAGGCGTGGGTCTAAAGGAAGGGCGTTCCAAACCACTGGGCCAACCACAGAAAAGGCTCGATTCTTCATAGTTGCAGTACGAAGTACTACGAACGAACGAAACCAAGCATTGGGGACGACGTCCTTGGATACCCGAAGTCAGACAGCATTGCTCTCGAAGATAAATTGGGCTAGGCCTTAGCTGGTGATGTCGCCATACCAGGGCAGCTACCCTATACTCAATATACTTGCGGATAGGGAGTCAGTGATGGATAGCAAGAAGTAGCTTATACGACAAGAAAATAATAAGACTCTAAGGAAGTAAATAGGTCGTGTCTGTGAAAACACCACGAATAAAATGACATTGGATTTCATCATGCATCATGCTTAAAGCAAGTAAATCATACCTTTGATAATATAAAAATTAAATGATACCATATTTCATAATATTTTGGAATGAAATTTGGGGGGCCACAACCTCAGTTGGGGGGGCAAGTGCCCCCTGGCCCCCTGTAGAGCCGCCACTGATCTCAACATGCAAGTTATAACCCACAATGACAAAAGACTACATGAAGGTAAATTTTCCAATGAAAAGTTTGAAGATACTTTCGACTTCAGGATTCATGTGGGAGAAAGATCGTACAGGTGCAATTTATGCGGGAAAGCTTTTGCAAGCAAATCTACACTGAAAATTCATGAAAGAATTATACACAATGGAGAAAAACCACATAAGAGCAATTTATGTGACAAAGCTTTTGCAAGCAAAAGTGAACTCAAAACGCACAATACAATACATACTGGAGAAAGACCGTACAAGTGCAGTTTATGTGACAAAGCTTTTGCTCGTAAAAGTCATCTGAAACGCCATACGAGAACTCACAATGGAGAAAGACCTTTCAAGTGCAATTTATGCAGGAAAACATTTTCGTATAGTTGTGTTCTCAGAAGGCACACCAGAACACACACTGGGAAAACACTGTACAAGTGTTCTTTATGTGATAAAGCATTTGGAGGTAAATGTAACCGTACAACACATATGAGAACTCATACTGGAGAAAAACCATACGTGTGCAATTTATGTCACAAAACATTTTCAGTGAAAACAAGTCTGGATAGCCACACAAAGACTCACACTGGAGAAAAACCATACATCTGCAATTTATGTGACAAAGCATTTGCACAAGCAAGTAATCTAAATCGCCACAGAAGAACCCACAGTGGAGAGAAACCATATGCGTGCATTATATGTCACAAAACATTTTCAACGAAACAGTGTCTGAATACCCATACAACAATTCATACCGGAGAGAAATCCTATATTTGCAATATAATTATGCAACAAAGCATTTGCACTAAAAAGTCGTCTGAATATCCACACAATAAGCCACACTGGAGAGAAACCTCACAAATGCAGTTTATGCCATAAATCGTTTATACAAAGGAGTAGATTTGATTTGCATGCACTTACTCACACTGGAGAAAAGCCATACGTTTGCAAGTTATGTCATAGAAAATTTTTGAACAGTGATTATCTCAGAACCCACATGAAAACACACCCTGAAGGAGCGACAAAGAAGGGTCAGATATTTGATGAGATTGTTTGTATAAAAATCCCTGTGAAAATTCGCAGTGGACAAAAATTAAACATGGACAAAATATGCGGAAAGATTGTGAGATACGACGATGATTGTTCAGAGTTGTCAACAATAGAAGCGAATCAAAATGATTTATCTAAACAGAAGAAACTCAATCCAGATGAGCAACGATTGGACGCTGATCATTCGATATGCACTGCTGACGTAAATCATTTCATTTTCAGAATCTATGGTTGTGGAGTGTGTGATAGAATGTTTGAAATTGAAATGGAATTCATGGAACACTGCCATCATCACTACTCTGAAAATCCGTTGAAAAACACTTTTGAGGAATTCTTTGATTTGCACCTTTTAAGCTACTTTCCTTAAGAACAGACGAATGTAGGAATCTGAAAGACATATTTGCTGAAAATTGCTCTTTTCAATAATTTTGACTTTATACGGTGGCAGCTCATTTGAGGCGATCGATCGATCGATCTTCTTGGTCGATCGCCTAGCAAATGTCTGGTCGATCGGTAAATCGATCGCGCTTGATGAGTTAGACTCCAGGAACCTGGAGCCAGACCATAACTTTATTTATGTAATTTACATTACTTGTGAAACTTCAGGCTAGGATCGTTACAACATTGCATCGACAAGCAGAGGAGACTTATCACCGGTTAATAAGTGTTGCATATAATACCTGGTACTCTAGCAGTTGTGAACAACCATATAGCCTAATGTGTACGTATAACGAATACGATACACAAAACCTTACACAAAAAGGTTCCGAGGTCGACCGCGCATCGATCACCTACTCAATCCAGTGAGATCGATTTTCAAATCGCCTTCTATTTTCAAAGGAGAAGCTCTGGGTGGCAGACGCTTTGTTGATACCTGGCAATGTCACTCAGCTACAAAATGAAAACTCATCTCTTTCAACTTGCATATCCACCGCAGCCCGGCTTCTAGTTCGCTGATGTATCGGATTTCGACCTCGATTCTTCTCCAATTGGACTATGAGACTTTCTTATTGTTTATTTATTGTTAGTCACCATACACAGATATGAAAACATAGCTATAGAAGTCATCAGTTTAGAAATCCAGTTGCAAGGTAAACACAGAAAACAAAAGCAGTGTTTGATGTTCTGATTATGTTGTGTCCTGGACTTTTCTATGGGATGTTAAAGGGAATGGTTAATGATGTATTAGTTGCAGCCTACTAGAAGAATACTTGATAGAAGACAAAATGGAAAGAAACATTAATTGTAACTGTGAATTGTTAGGGAAACAATTTTTTCATCAATCCAGCTTCCATTTTAAATGACCCTATGAAACAATTTACCAACCTGAACTACGGGATTACCTGTCAACAATCAGACTGCACATGACCACGACTGACCGTTTTAAATTGACTTAAATTGAACAATAATTTGTAATTAAGTTGCAGGGGATGCACAATAATTTGTGCATAAGATGCAGAGGTATACTTTTTGAAGGGGGATGAACTCGTATGAATTGTATTTTATCTAAAGATTTATATAGCGCCCTCTCAGAATAACTACTCAGAAGCGCTCTCAGCACGAAAACCCCGGGGAAAAGAAACGTCTTTAAAGAACGAGAATCAAAAGAGGGCAACTAGTCATTAGTTTAGCCTTTAATGAGGGGGATGGTCGTTCCAATTAGAGGGACCAACCACAGCAAATGCCCGGCGTTGAGCCAAGGCAGTCCTAGTCCTACTGTAGGAACAAAAAGATCTAGCCAATCGGCAGAGCGCAAGGAACGAGATGAGGTCGCAGATAAAGGCTTTCGCATATAGTCAGAAAGATACTTTGGGGCACTGCTCAGCTGCGCCTTTGAGACTAGAAAGAGGATCTTATAATGGATTAGCGCAGTGATAAGAAGCCAGTGTAAGAAATCAAGCATATACATGTATGTAGAGATAATAATTATGCGAAAAGCGAGGGAGTCGGGCTATGAGCCTAGCTGAAGCATTTAAGACCGATTTGATGATTGATTGAATCATGGGGGATGGTCTCGTACCATGCATGGGTGGATACATTTGCACAATGGGGATAAATAATAATAATATCTTTTCTTTAATCAAGCGCCTGACAAAACGCACTGCGCTGTCAATTTACATGTTATGCAATTGAAACAATCTTAACTAGTTAACTACTAACAGAACAGACCGCCTGCAATACACGGCGCTAATAGCAGCCTACAAAGCATATCCGCCCTACGGGGCTCGAACTCGGTACCTCTCACTCTCTACGCCAGTTGTTATCCAACGCCACCCCCCCCCGACTCATGCGGCCGGAAACTCCATTTGATGGGATATAATTTTATGGGGATACTCAATTTTATGACACCAGCACTTAATTTTCAACTAGCACTTTGTTATGATGTGAATGTCGCATTTAATCGGTAGAGGACAGAAGCATCAATATTACAACTTCTATGTATGTGATTGTTATTCAAATCACCGCCATTTTTATGCACTTGATATAGAAACGATCGTAACTACCAACTAATCTTTAATATTCCGCTGGACTAAATAATGAGTTATATTCCTCTCTTCCAACTATTTATTATCTACTGCCCTTAAAATTTTCAGGCTTGTATTATACATCTCGGTATTCTCATTACTAGTGTTGTGCATATTTAATGATGTTACTTAGGCTTGGTGGTTGAAGTCGTGAGGGGGGATTATTAGCCTATTGGTCTTATTTACTTTAGGGTAAAACCGTAGTTTAGGTTGGTAAATGAAGACCATAGTTTAAATCTCGTACTTTAGGTTGGTAAATTATTTTGGTAATACCGTAGTTTAGTTTGGTAAATTATTTTAATGTCTTCAATGCCGCACTTGTCGTTGATAAGTAAGTAAGTAAGGAAGTAAGTGTGTTCTTTATAAAACGTAAGCAAGCGCTCAGTGCTTTACGTACAAACTCAACAACAATTTCGGTATAAAGAAAACGATACTTAGGAGAAGAAAAAGTCAGCTAGAAACAAATGTCTAACTGTACAATAGGGCTTGTCAATTTTTGAAAGGTCGATATTTTAAAAGATAGGCTCCTAGGGATTGTACATTTTGTGTGGAAAATCGAATTATAGGCATAAATTTCGTTTCCAATGGGATTTACCTACTTCAATTTACAGTCGAATTATCGTGTAAAATACGTAAATAAACTATATTAATATCCATGGAGCTAGCTGAAATATTTGAAAATGTTCTAATATGAGTTTCTTATGTGTTAGACATTGTGTAGTGTGCCTAACATTGTGTATTGTTACTTTCTTAATGTCTTAATACTGTGTATTAATGTCTTGCAGTCATGACTTTTCAATTTATGGCACAACGTGTGCAAAATAATTATGACAGTATTACAGTTTTATAACACTGTTGCGGCTACAGACTTCCTTCAGTTCTATTCGGATCGTGAGGAAACCAAGTTTGGACTATCATATCTAGGCCAGGAAATGAACCATAGGACTGAAATCTTTTTCATGTATTCAGTTTGTTGTGCTCTTTCCAAATATGCAAGAATCTGCAGGTTGTGAGTTTGTTTATTTATTGTGCTTTAAATTTATCACAGATCTAAGATGCAAGCAAGATTCTGCAATGAAGAAAAGCAATACAGGTGTGAAACATGCAGCAAAACATTTTCCAAGATCGGTTACCTTAAGCGTCATGAAGTAACTCACACTGGAGACAAATCATACACTTGCAACTTATGCAACAGGGAATTTATACGGAGGTGTAATCTGGTTACCCATTTCAGAACCCACACTGGTGAAAAACTATGCAAGTGCAAATTATGTGACAAGGCATTTGTACAGATCTCTTATTTGGATAGACATTTCAGAACACACACTGGTGAAAAGCCGTACAAGTGCACCTTATGTGACAAAGCATTTTCACACAGGTTTCGTATGTCTGTCCATATGAGAAGCCACACTGGTGAAAAGCCATACAAGTGCAACTCATGTGACAAAGCATTTGTAGAAAAGTCAGCTTTGTATAATCATATGAGAATCCACACCGGTGAAAAGCCATACAAGTGTAACTTATGCAACAAAGCATTTGCACATAGGTGTAATCTGGATACCCATTTGCGTACGCACACTGGTGAAAAGCCATACAAGTGCAACTTATGCAACAGAGCATTTGCTCATAGGACTTCTCTATATATTCATATAAGAACCCACACTGGTGAAAGGCCATACAAGTGCAACTCATGTGACAAAGCATTTGTAGAGAAGTCACCTTTGGATAATCATATGAGAACCCACACTGGTGAAACGCCATACACGTGTAATTTCTGTCAGAAAGCGTTTACATGGAGGAATAATCTAAAGATTCATTTAAAAACCCACAGAGCAGAAAAATACAACCTTCAATTCTCTAACCAGAGATTTGCACATTTGGATGATCACAGCTACCATGGTGAAAAACCATACAAGTGCAACTCATGTGATAAAGCATTTGTAGAGAAGTCACCTTTGGATAATCATATGAGAACCCACACTGGTGAAACGCCATACACGTGTAATTTCTGTCAGAAAGCGTTTACATGGAGGAATAATCTAAAGATTCATTTAAAAACCCACACAGCAGAAAAATACAACCTTCAATTCTCTAACCAGAGATTTGCACATTTGGATGACCACAACTACCATGTAGGATCTGGGCTCAAACCCTACAACATTTTTTTATGTCAAAGTGTTGTGTCGAGCCTGACAGAGAAATGTCATAGAAGTAAGAGAATCAGCATAAATACCCATGATGAAAAACTGTTTGCAGAGAACCAGTACAATGGCAATATTTGTCATAAAAGATCTGCACAGGTAAATGCTTTGAAAAGACGCACAGGATCGCACACTGGAGAAAAAACATACAAGTGTGAGTTATGTAACAAAGTATTTGCTGGGAGAAGCAGTCTTAGAAATCACTTAGAAACTCACAACAGAGAAAACTCATACAAATGTCATTCATGCAACATAGCATTTGCACAGATGGATGAACTGAAATGCCATATAAGAACACATTATAATGGGGGGAAACCATGGAAAAGCAAGTTATGTCAAAGTACTGTGCTGAGGATTACAGAAAGAAACCATGAACATACTTCATCTAAGAGATTTACCATGTATGTTGCTGATAACAGCTGCTCTGATGAAAAAGAGTTGCCTACAGCAGAGAATTCACAAGACTTGTCATCAGTGCAGAGTTTAAACCTAAGTCCTCATAAAAATCATTTATCTGGACACCAATCAACAATTGCTGCTGACATAAATCCTTTTGTTGTGAGAACTTATGGTTGTGGATTATGCGATGGAATGTTTGAATTCGAAAAGGAATTTGTGGAACACTGTTACATTCACTATGACACTGTACCAAATTTGACATTTGTTGACCTGTTTGGAGGACATCTTTCAAGATACTTTTGTTAATAAGTGCCACTATCCAAACAACTTCTTT
Organism: Aporrectodea caliginosa; assembly: GCA_020284085.1. NCBI lineage: Eukaryota > Metazoa > Annelida > Clitellata > Crassiclitellata > Lumbricidae > Aporrectodea > Aporrectodea caliginosa. The sequence goes on from JACEVL010000898.1 coordinate 381,636, forward strand.
CTAAAGTCTGGACCCTGTTAGGTGAGGACTTCTAGGAAGAATCAACCCCGCAAGTCATTTTGGTCACAGGAAGAATCCACTCCCCAATTCAATTTGCCCTAAGAAGAATCAACTCCACAAGTCATTTGGTAATAGGAAGAATCAACTACCCCATTAAATCTGTCCTAGGAAGAATCAACTCGACTGGGATGTCTGTCCAATCACCAACACGAGTGTTTGAGTCCTAGTAAGAATACACTCCTCCTGACAATTAGTCATAGTTAGAATGAACTCCACCAGTCAATATATTCTGGGATAAATATACCTCAGAGTGTTTAGAAGGGAGAGTCTATGCAAGGTAATCAACGTGTGGCGCACCAAAACTAACAATAAACCTGGTTGCACATAGAGCTACATCTGAACAGTCATCTAGACGTCAAATGGATTATTGGACACTTAGTGCATAAGTTGAACTTAAACGACTCTTAAACTGCTGCTTGAGAAGTAAACTAGACTTTGCTAACTCGTTGCACAAAGAATTCCATACTATGGGTCAAGTGAAAACATTGAAGTCTTGTTCTGCTGTGGGCTACACATGTGCTTTATTATTATTATATTTTAATAAGTGCCACTATCCAACAAGCGATGGCGCTGAGCAAGATTAAGTTAAGGAATTGCAATCAAGATCCATACACAGTAACCGTTTCAGAGTATATTAAAACCCTTGCTCTGCGCATTAAAAAGTGAGCGCTCTAGCCTATACCATGCGGCTACCTTATATCAAGGTATTTGTCTGAATTGCACGCGCTGACAACAGACGCGGAATTAGACCGAATCTTTCTCATCCTGTAATTCCTCAGTGAAGCTGGGAATGTTCATTTCAACGGATCGGAAAGAGACAAGAATTAAGCATTTTTAGTAAACATGACATAATCATTCTTAAACTGCATGCTTCATAGTTCAACCTCGACATTTCTTAGTTTAAGATGAGAACAATAATTATTAGTCCAGTGTCCATGAGTTTAATTATGTAAACACCAGTGTTATTTCAGTTATGGTTTTTCAGTTACAGTTACAGTTATAGTTATCTAATTTATGATTTTTCAGTTAAAGTTAACTGAAATCAGATTTTTCAGTTTCAGTTATTTTTTTTATGTTTCAGTTACAGTTTCAGTTATTTCTCTTTATTTTTCAGTTATAGCATCAGTTAGTTTTTTCACAAGTCATGACTAATGACACACTGACCACAAGTATTCTGAACAGTTACCAGAAATATTTACGCAGCAAATCAATGCGATTTAACGTATTGTCGGTTTACTTTAAGGAAAACACAACGTTCCAGATTAACACTTGCTCTGTTCCGACAATTAGTGTGCCACACTCGTGGTTTTCAACGTCCTTGCCAGCAACGGTATGAACACAACATCGACTTTTGTCGTCTGCGGCTTCGTAAACAAAATGTTCCCACACGCCACTTTCTACTTTTCGACCACTACTTGGCTTAAACATTATTCTCGTAGACGTTGATTGTTTTACGAATTTACGGTTTAGCACCAACGACAACACAACGAAAGGAAAAGGAACCGGAAGCGAAATGATCATAGAAAACTGAAAAGGAACCAGAAGAGAAACTAGCATAGAAAACTGAAAAGGAACCAGAAGTGAAACTAGGATAGAAAACTGAGAAAGAAACCAGAAGTGAAATGAGTATAGAAAACTGACCGTAGACTAGAGTAGGATTACCATTCAAAAAGTAAGTAAGAAAAACACTCATGTTTTATTTTTCAGTTAACTTTTGTTATTTTTCAGTTATACAGTTTTCGTTTTTCAGTTACTATTACAGTTTCAGTTATTCAGTATTTTTCAGTTACAGTTAACTGCAAGACATTTTTCAGTTATTTTGCTATTTCAGTTACAGTTACAGTTAATAGAAATAACACTGGTAAACACTTGATCGTCTTTCTTCAACATGCAATTAATCGGAAAAGAAGGTGTTGGGTGTCAATCAAAATGAAAGTTCAAGGCAGTGATGGCACAAAGAAATTTACTTGGAAGGGAAAACTAAGACGTAGCCTAAGGTTTCAAAGGCAACAATTTGATGGGGACGTTAGGCAAGTTATGGAAGTTGTTTGTATTTCATTATTAGCATGCATACAATTTATATCCAATTCATAGCCTATACATTATATTATACCTTGTACATAGGCCTTACTATTCCGGTGTTTACTTTGAGAAAGCTAATTATAAACTACTAGTTGGCAAGAATCCATTCCACATTTTCAGCCTCTGCACTCACGAGACATTCGAATCCAATTCGAAATTGTGTGTGGTTATGGGAGTGATGTCGTTGGCATAATTCTCAGTGGGTGTATGTATTTATGTATGCATGTATCTATGTCTTAATGCATGTATGTGTGTATGTATGTATTTATTAGGACACTTAATACAGCGCATTTTTAATTGTGTCACAAAATCGCTTTCTCGACGCCTATCTATGTGATGTTAAATGCCATTTGCAACCATCAGGTAGCAAAACAATGCACAGTAAACGATAAAAAGAGTCAAGTATCTTCTTGTTGAAGGGGCCATACTGCGAGAAGCGACTGAGGAGGCTTTCCACTTCGTGGTTGTTGAGCTTCGTCGTAGGCAACGGTGCAGTGCGAAGCGTCGACCTACAAGCTAAATAAAAAAATTTCCTTTAAAACCGGTCGTCCATTAGACAGTGAAGGCTATGTAGGTACTTTTGAGCAAGTCCTTCTCTCAGAAATGCTCAGCGTCATCGATTGATGATTGGTTATTATCCAGCACTTGCGCTTAAGAATTATAATAACAAAAGCTATTAAGTTATCGTTCTATTGTAACTTAATCTAATGTAACATCAATGTGCCATACAATATCCAAGTTTATCTGACCTGAGCAACATAAAACTCATCGGGTAGGCTAAATATAATTTTAGAGTTACCTCGGAGAACATAAACTCAACAAGGAATCAATCGATGGTCAATTCAGAATTAGAGATAATCAGATAGCCCATGATTTGTGTATAAAACCTTAGCAAAGATATGTCGTTCATTCATAGACTATGCTATTATTATTGAAAACAGTTGTTGAAAAAGAATTATTCAAAAAAGAGTCATTGAAAGGAGTTATTGAAAAGAGTTATTGAAAGAAGTTGTTGAAAAGAGTTATTGAAAAGAGTTATTGAAAAGAGTTACTGAAATGAGTTATTGAAAAGAGGTATTGAAAAGAGTTATTTAAAAGAGTTATTGAAAAGAGAGTCATTCAAAAAGCTATTGAAATGAGTTATTGAAATGAGTTATTGAAATGAGTTTATTGAAAGAGTTATTGAAATGAGTTATTGAAAGAGTCATTGAAAGGAGTTATTGAAAAAGAGTTATTGAAAAGTGTTATTGAAAGAGTTATTGAAAAGAGTAATTGAAAAGAGTTATTGAAAAGAGATACTGAAAAGAGTTATTGAAAGAGTTATTGAAAAGGGTTATTGAAAAAGAGTCATTGTAAGGAGTTATTGAAAGTGTCATTGAAAGGAGTTATTGAAAAGAGTTATTGAAAGAGTCACTGAAAAGAGTTATTGAAAAGAGTTATTGAAAAGAGTCATTGAAATGAGTTATTGAAAGAGTTATTGAAAAGAGTTATTGAAAGAGTTATTGAAAAAGAGTTATTGAAAGGAGTTATTGAAAGGAGTTATTGAAAAGAGTTATTGAAAAGAGTTATTGAAAGAGTTACTGAAAAGAGTTATTGAAAGAGTTATGAATTAAAAGAGTTATTGAAAAAGTCATTGAAAAGAGTTATTGAAAAGAGTTATTGAAAAGAGTTATTGAAAGAGTTATTGAAAAGAAAGAGTTATTGAAAAGAGTTATTGAAAAGAGTTATTGAAAAGAGTCATTGAAAAGAGTTATTGAAAAAAGAGTTATGGAAAAGAGTTATTGAAAGAGTTATTGAAAAAAAGTTATTGAAAAAGAGTTATTGAAAAGAGTTATTGAAAAGAGTTATTGAAAAGAGTTATTGAAAGAGTTATTGAAAAGAGTTCATTGAAAAGAGTCATTGAAAAGAGTTATTGAAAAAGAGTTATTGAAAAGAGTCATTGAAAAGAGTCATTGAAAGAGTTATTGAAAAGAGTTATTAAAAAGAGTTATTGAAAAGAGTTATTGAAAAGAGTTATTGAAAAGAGTTATTGAAAAGAGTTATTGAAAAGAGTTATTGAAAAGAGTTATTGAAAAGAGTCATTGAAAAAGAGTTATTGAAAGAGTTATTGAAAAGAGTTATTGAAAAAAGTTATTGAAAAGGAGTTATTAAAAATAGAGATATTGAAAGGAGTTATTGAAAAGAGTTATTGAAAAAGAGTTATTGAAAGAGTTATTGAAAAGGAGTTATTGAAAAGAGTTATTGAAAAAGAGTTATTGAAAAAAGAGTTATTGAAAGAGTTATTGAAAGGAGTTATTGAAAAGAGTTATTGAAAGAGTTTATTGAAAAGAGTCATTGAAAAGGAGTTATTGAAAAGGAGTTATTGAAAAAGAGTTATTGAAAAGAGTTATTGAGTTACAAAGAGTTATTGAAAAGAGTCATTGTAAGGAGTTATTGAAAAAGAGTTATTGAAAACAATTATTGAAAAGAGTTATTGAAAAGAGTTATTGAAATAGAGTTATTGAAAAGAGTCATTGAAAAAGAGTTATTAAAAAGGATTATTGAAAAGAGTAATTGAAAAGAGTTATTGAAAAAGAGTTATTGAAAATAAGTTATTGAAAAAGTTATTCAAAGGAGTTATTGAAAAGAGTTATTGAAAAGAGTTGTTGAGAAAGAGTCATTGAAAAAGAGTTATTGAAAAGAAGTTATTGAAAGAGTTATTGAAAAGAGTTATTGAAAAAGAGTTATTGAAAAGAGTTATTGAAAAGAAGTTATTGAAAAGTTGTCATTGAAAAAGTTATTGAAAAGAGTTATTGAAAAGAGTTATTGAAAAGAGTTATTGAAAAGAGTCATTGAAAAGAGTTATTGAAAAGAGTTATTGAAAAGAGTTATTGAAAAGAGATATTGAAAAAGAGTTATTGAAAGAGTTATTGAAAGAGTTATTGAAAAGAGCTATTGAAAAGAGTTATTGAAAAAGAGTTATTGAAGGACTTATTGAAAAGCGTTGTTGAAAGATTATTATTGAAAAAGTTATTGAAAAGAGTTATTGAAATAGAGTTATTGAAAAGAGTTATTGAAAAGAGTTATTGAAAAGGAGTTATTGAAAAGAGATAGATTGAAAAGAGTTATTGAAAAGAGTTATTGAAAAGAGTTATTGAAAAGAGTCATTAAAAAGAGTTATTGAAAAAGAGTTATTGAAAAGAGTTATTGAAAGAGTTATTGAAAGGAGTTATTGAAAAAGAGATATTGAAAAAGAGTTATTTCAAGGAGTTATTGAAAAGAGTCATTGAAAAGAGTTATTGAAAAGAGTTATTGAAAAGAGTTATTGAAAAGAGTTATTGAAAAAGAGTCATTGAAAAGGAGTCATTGAAAAGAGTTATTGAAAAGAACTATTGAAAAGAGTTATTGAAAGGTGTTATTGAAAAGATATTGAAAGGAGTTATTGAAAAGAGTTATTGAAAAGAGTTATTGAAAAGAGTTATTGAAAGAGTTATTGAAAAGAGTTATTGAAAAGAGATACTGAAAAGAGTCATTGTAAAGTAAGAGTTATTGAAAAGAGTTATTGAAAAGAGTTATTAGAAAGGAGTTATTGAAAAGAGTTATTGAAAAGAGTTATTGAAAAGAGTTATTGTTAAAGAGTTATTGAAAAAGTTATTGAAAAGAGTTATTGAAAAGAGTTATTGAAAAGGAGTTATTGAAAAGAGTTATTGAAAAGAGTTATTGAAAAGAGTTATTGAAAAAGAGTTATTGAAAGAGTTATTGAAAGAGTTATTGAAAAGAGTTATTGAAAAGAGTTATTGAAAAGAGTTATTGAAAAGAGTTATTGAAAGAGTTATTGAAAGAGTTATTGAAAAGAGTTATTGAAAAGAGTTATTGAAAAAGAGTTATTAAAAAGAGTTATTGAAAAGAGTTATTGAAAAGAGTTATTGAAAAGAGTTATTGAAAAAGAGTTCATTGAAAGAGTTATTGAAAAGAGTCATTGAAAAGAGTCATTGAAAAGAGTTATTGAGAAGAGTCTTTTGAAAAGAGTTATTGAAAAAGAGTTATTGAAAAGAGTTATTGAAAAAGAGTTATTGAAAAAAGAGTTATTGAAAGGAGTTGTTGAAATAAAAAGAGTTATTGAAAAGTGTCATTGAAAGGAGTTATTGAAAAGAGTTATTGAAAAGAGTTATTGAAAAGAGTCATTGAAAAGAGTCATTGAAAAGAGTTATTGAAAAGAGTTATTGAAAAGAGTTATTGAAGGAGTTATTGAAAAGAGTTATTGAAAAGAGTTATTGAAAAGAGTTATTGAAAAGGAGTTATTGAAAAGAGTTATTGAAAGAGTTATTGAAAAGAGTTATTGAAAAGAGTTACTGAAAGGAGTTATTGAAAAGAGTTATTGAAAAAGAGTTATTGAAAAGAGTTATTGAAAAAGTTATTGAAAGAGTTATTGAAAGGAGTTATTGAAAGAGTTATTGAAACAGAGTTATTGAAAAGAGTTATTGAAAAGAGTTATTGAAAAGAGTTATTGAAAAAAGAGTTATTGAAAAGAGTTATTGAAAAGAGTCTATTGAAAAGAGTTATTGAAAAGAGTTATTGAAAGAGTTATTGAAAAGAGTTATTGAAAAGAGTTATTGAAAAGAGTTGTTGAAAAGAGTTATTGAAAAGAGTTATTGAAAACAGTTATTGAAAACAGTTATTGAAAAGAGTTATTGAAAACAGTTATTGAAAAGATTCATTGAGTTATTGAAAACAGTTATTGAAAAGAAAGTTATTGAAAGAGTTATTGAAAAGAGTTATTGAAAGAAGTTATTGAAAGAGTTATTGAAAAAGAGTTATTGAAAGAGTTATTGAAAGAGTTATTGAAAAAGAGTTATTGAAAAAAGAGTTATTGAAAAGAGTTATTGAAAAAGAGTGAAGAAGTTATTGAAAAGAGTTATTGTTAAAAGAGTTATTGAAAAGAGTTATTGAAAAGAGTTATTGAAAAGAGTTATTGAAAAGAGTTATTGAAAAGAGTTATTGAAAAGAGTTATTGAAAAGAGTTATTGAAAAGAGTTATTGAAAAAGAGTTATTGAAAGAGTTATTGAAAAGAGTTATTGAAAAGAGTTATTGAAAAGAGTTATTGAAAAGAGTTATTGAAAAGAGTTATTGAAAGAGTTATTGAAAAGAAGTTATTGAAAAGAGTTATTGAAAAGAGTTATTGAAAAGAGTTATTGAAAAGAGTTGATGAAAAGAGTTATTGAAAAGAAAGTTATTGAAAAGAGTTATTGAAAAGAGTTATTGAAAAGAGTTATTGAAAAGAGTTATTGAAAAGAGTTATTGAAAAGAGTTATTGAAAAGAGTTATTGAAAAGAGTTATTGAAAAGAGTTATTGAAAGAGTTATTGAAAAGAGTTATTGAAAAGAGTTATTGAAAAAAGTTATTGAAAAGAGTTATTGAAAAGAGTTATTGAAAAGAGTTATTGAAAAGAGTTATTGAAAAGAGTTATTGAAAGAGTTATTGAAAAGAGTTATTGAAAAGAGTTATTGAAAAGAGTTATTGAAAAGAGTTATTGAAAAGAGTTATTGAAAAGAGTTATTGAAAAGAGTTATTGAAAAGAGTTATTGAAAAGAGTTATTGAAAAGAGTTATTGAAAAAGAGTTATTGAAAAGAGTTATTGAAAAGAGTTATTGAAAAGAGTTATTGAAAAGAGTTATTGAAAAGAGTTATTGAAAGAGTTATTGAAAAGAGTTATTGAAAAGAGTTATTGAAAAGAGTTATTGAAAAGAGTTATTGAAAAGAGTTATTGAAAAGAGTTATTTGAAAAGAGTTATTGAAAAGAGTTATTGAAAAGAGTTATTGAAAAGAGTTATTGAAAAGAGTTATTGAAAAGAGTTATTGAAAAGAGTTATTGAAAAGAGTTATTGAAAAGAGTTATTGAAAAGAGTTATTGAAAAGAGTTATTGAAAAGAGTTATTGAAAAGAGTTATTGAAAAGAGTTATTGAAAAGAGTTATTGAAAAGAGTTATTGAAAAGAGTTATTGAAAAGAGTTATTGAAAAGAGTTATTGAAAAGAGTTATTGAAAGAGTTATTGAAAAGAGTTATTGAAAAGAGTTATTGAAAAGAGTTATTGAAAAGAGTTATTGAAAAGAGTTATTGAAAAGAGTTATTGAAAAGAGTTATTGAAAAGAGTTATTGAAAAGAGTTATTGAAAAGAGTTATTGAAAGAGTTATTGAAAAGAGTTATTGAAAAGAGTTATTGAAAAGAGTTATTGAAAAGAGTTATTGAAAAGAGTTATTGAAAAGAGTTATTGAAAAGAGTTATTGAAAAGAGTTATTGAAAAGAGTTATTGAAAAGAGTTATTGAAAAAGAGTTATTGAAAAGAGTTATTGAAAAGAGTTATTGAAAAGAGTTATTGAAAAGAGTTATTGAAAAAGAGTTATTGAAAAGAGTTATTGAAAAGAGTTATTGAAAAGAGTTATTGAAAAGAGTTATTAAAGAGTTAAAAGAGTTATTGAAAAGAGTTATTGAAAAGAGTTATTGAAAAGAGTTATTGAAAAGAGTTATTGAAAAGAGTTATTGAAAAGAGTTATTGAAAAGAGTTATTGAAAAGAGTTATTGAAAAGAGTTATTGAAAGAGTTATTGAAAAGAGTTATTGAAAGAGTTATTGAAAAGAGTTATTGAAAAGAGTTATTGAAAAGAGTTATTGAAAGAGTTATTGAAAAGAGTTATTGAAAAGAGTTATTGAAAAGAGTTATTGAAAAGAGTTATTGAAAAGAGTTATTGAAAAGAGTTATTGAAAAGAGTTATTGAAAAGAGTTATTGAAAAGAGTTATTGAAAAGTTAGTTATTGAAAAGAGTTATTGAAAAGAGTTATTGAAAAGAGTTATTGAAAGAGTTATTGAAAAAGAGTTATTGAAAAGAGTTATTGAAAAGAGTTATTGAAAAGAGTTATTGAAAAAGTTATTGAAAGAGTTATTGAAAAAGAGTTATTGAAAAGAGTTATTGAAAAGAGTTATTGAAAAGAGTTATTGAAAGAGTTATTGAAAAGAGTTATTGAAAAGAGTTATTGAATAGAGTTATTGAAAAAGAGTTATTGAAAAGAGTTATTGAAAGAGTTATTGAAAAGAGTTATTGAAAAGAGTTATTGAAAAGAGTTATTGAAAAGAGTTATTGAAAAGAGTTATTGAAAAGAGTTATTGAAAAGAGTTATTGAAAAGAGTTATTGAAAAGAGTTATTGAAAGAGTTATTGAAAAGAGTTATTGAAAAGAGTTATTGAAAAGAGTTATTGAAAAGAGTTATTGAAAAGAGTTATTGAAAGAGTTATTGAAAAGAGTTATTGAAAAGAGTTATTGAAAGAGTTATTGAAAAGAGTTATTGAAAAGAGTTATTGAAAAGAGTTATTGAAAAGAGTTATTGAAAAGAGTTATTGAAAGAGTTATTGAAAGAGTTATTGAAAAGAGTTATTGAAAAGAGTTATTGAAAAGAGTTATTGAAAAGAGTTATTGAAAAGAGTTATTGAAAAGAGTTATTGAAAAGAGTTATTGAAAAGAGTTATTGAAAAGAGTTATTGAAAAGAGTTATTGAAAGAGTTATTGAAAAGAGTTATTGAAAAGAGTTATTGAAAAGAGTTATTGAAAAGAGTTATTGAAAAGAGTTATTGAAAAGAGTTATTGAAAAGAGTTATTGAAAAGAGTTATTGAAAAGAGTTATTGAAAAGAGTTATTGAAAAGAGTTATTGAAAAGAGTTATTGAAAAGAGTTATTGAAAGAGTTATTGAAAAGAGTTATTGAAAAGAGTTATTGAAAAGAGTTATTGAAAAGAGTTATTGAAAAGAGTTATTGAAAAGAGTTATTGAAAAGAGTTATTGAAAGAGTTATTGAAAAGAGTTATTGAAAAGAGTTATTGAAAAGAGTTATTGAAAGAGTTATTGAAAAGAGTTATTGAAAAGAGTTATTGAAAGAGTTATTGAAAAGAGTTATTGAAAAGAGTTATTGAAAAGAGTTATTGAAAAGAGTTATTGAAAAGAGTTATTGAAAAGAGTTATTGAAAAGAGTTATTGAAAAGAGTTATTGAAAAGAGTTATTGAAAAGAGTTATTGAAAAGAGTTATTGAAAAGAGTTATTGAAAAGAGTTATTGAAAAGAGTTATTGAAAAGAGTTATTGAAAAGAGTTATTGAAAAGAGTTATTGAAAAGAGTTATTGAAAAGAGTTATTGAAAAGAGTTATTGAAAAGAGTTATTGAAAAGAGTTATTGAAAAGAGTTATTGAAAAGAGTTATTGAAAAGAGTTATTGAAAAGAGTTATTGAAAAGAGTTATTGAAAAGAGTTATTGAAAAGAGTTATTGAAAGAGTTATTGAAAAGAGTTATTGAAAAGAGTTATTGAAAAGAGTTATTGAAAGAGTTATTGAAAAGAGTTATTGAAAAGAGTTATTGAAAGAGTTATTGAAAGAGTTATTGAAAAGAGTTATTGAAAAGAGTTATTGAAAGAGTTATTGAAAAGAGTTATTGAAAAGAGTTATTGAAAAGAGTTATTGAAAAGAGTTATTGAAAAGAGTTATTGAAAAGAGTTATTGAAAAGAGTTATTGAAAAGAGTTATTGAAAAGAGTTATTGAAAAGAGTTATTGAAAAGAGTTATTGAAAAGAGTTATTGAAAAGAGTTATTGAAAAGAGTTATTGAAAAGAGTTATTGAAAGAGTTATTGAAAAGAGTTATTGAAAAGAGTTATTGAAAGAGTTATTGAAAGAGTTATTGAAAAGAGTTATTGAAAAGAGTTATTGAAAAGAGTTATTGAAAAGAGTTATTGAAAGAGTTATTGAAAGAGTTATTGAAAAGAGTTATTGAAAAGAGTTATTGAAAAGAGTTATTGAATAGAGTTATTGAAAAGAGTTATTGAAAAGAGTTATTGAAAAGAGTTATTGAAAAGAGTATTGAAAAGAGTTATTGAAAGATTTATTGAAAAGAGTTATTGAAAACAGTTATTGAAAACAGTTATTGAAAAGAGTTATTGAAAAGAGTTATTGAAAAGAGTTATTGAAAGAGTTATTGAAAAGTGTTATTGAGAAGAGTTATTGAAATAAGTTATTGAAAAGAGTTATTGAAAAGAGTTATTGAAAAGAGTTATTGAAAAGAGTTATTGAAAGAGTTATTGAAAAGAGTTATTGAAAAGAGTTATTGAAAAGAGTTATTGAAAAGATTTGTTGAAAAGAGTTATTGAAAAGAGTTATTGAAAAGAGGTATTGAAAAGAGGTATTGAAAGAGTTATTGAAATAGTTATTGAAAAGAGTTATTGAAAGAGTTTAATATTGAAGAGAGTTATTGAAAAGAGTTTAATATTGAAAAGAGTTTAATATTGAAAAGAGTTTAATATTGAAAAGAGTTTAATATTGAAAAGAGTTTAATATTGAAAAGAGTTATTGAAATTCCTCTTTTCAATTACTCTTTTATAACTCGCAAATAAGCAAGTATTCAAATAGTATTTTATCGCGGGACAAAATTGTGACTCGAAAACCGAGTCAGCGAGTCAAATTCGAGTCCGGGCCTCGAGTCGAGTCCGAGTCGCGACAAGCCAAGTCCGAGTCCACAAAAAATCGGTCTCGAGTCGGACTCGAGTCCTAGGCCGGACTCGAGTACTACATCACTGCCTAACCCACCTTAGGTTCGGCCGATGGTAGCGGCTGAACCCTGTTGGTATAGAGATGTTCTGCAGATGAGCACGTAGCCTAAAGCTTAGCTCAACTAAACAATGAAACCGAAGCTGGAGAAATTCTTGCCCCAGTACCTTTTACTAAAAGTCGGCGTCTCTGACCTTCATCATTAGCATTGGGCTATTTGTCTTAGCAGCACGCACCGAAAGTGTTTAGTAACACGGCACATGCTATCATGGCTTAAACGATATTGGACACCCTGTCGGATTGTAGTCAACCCTAAACCTAACGCCTGCGTTTACCCCAACCCTGCGTCAGAACAATGGCTGATATCAAGTGTCTCGATGTCAAAGGACAGTCAGTTGGTCAATAGCCTAAGTCGGTCAGTGTTTCTACTACGTACTGTAACTAACCATTTATGTAGCGCCTCCAAGAGGTACCTCCTCATCTGTCGTCGATTCCCTGAGTCTAACTATCGCATTCAGACAAACACTAACTCTTCCAGTCTGTCTTTGTTTCGTGATGGCTTTTGTTGTCGGTTTCTGAGTCAACCTCTGAACTGTTTTAAGGCAACTCCCAGATTTCAGTTCTCTTGTATTTCTTTGTCTTTATTGTTTTCGTTTGAACGTGTAGAAGTGACAGTACCTGGATTTCCGACTGACCTTCAAAGGTGGGCTGTCATCAACGCCAAATTCTGCATGTACTACAGGGTGATGTATGATGATGCCAGTCATGATGCCATCGTCTCACAACTCCTCCTTGATAACACGGTCAGTATAAGAAATAAATGTTTCTCATACATTTAGAACTATTCTTAGTTCCTGGATGTTTACTTCAATGTGCATTTTAAAACTGCTAATGGAGATTTAATCAACTGTATTCTAAGTTGATGCATTACATTGCATAGGACTTTGTTTCATGACTGAATTGGTTTGTTTAGCAATCAATCCTCTGCCAAATATCCAATTTATTATGATCTGTGTTAACTGTTTTTTGCGGTTGTAAGACCTTGTTGTGATAAACTCTTAATCAGTGCTTCAGGCCCATTTATGGTATTTAATTAGCCAACTTTGTCAACCAGCTAGCTGTTTGTATTGAATACAAATTAGGGAAAGACTTTGAAAACTTATATTTGAATATTATAAAATAAAAGGCTAAAAGCGCTTGCTGAACTTGTGTGGTTCCTATACTGTTAGAGGTAAACTAGACCTAGCACGCTGTTCTTGTGGATCATTTGATTCTTCATCTGACCCAATATATGGAAAAACCCAGACTCTGACAATTGCAATCAATTTACTTGGGGAGAGAGAAAAAAGAGAGAGACACAGAGAGAAAGAGACGGAGAGAAGCAGGTCAGAGCGAGTTTATATGTACTCTGTAAACTTTTATGCTTATTAAATAAAAGGTTAAAAAACGAAATTACAGAGGCAGTTCTTGGTACGACCCCAAAGGGTTTGTCGTATTAATAATAATAATATAATAAAATGTATTCTTTAATCAAGCGCCTGCAAACGCACTGCGCTATACATGTACATGTAATGACGATTAAACAATTCACAAGAACACAAATAACAGAAGACATAAATCAACAAAGCTGCAGCCATGCAAGGCGCAAGCTCATTGTACAAGGCATGAGCTAAACCCATGGAGAGGGGGCCTTACGGAAATCGAACCCGGTCCGTGAAAACTTCAGGCAAGAGTGTTATCCTCAATACTATCTTCCATCCGTTTCTTCTCTGTATGGATCCTAATGTCAACATGTATCCTACCAACCTAGAGTGACACCCGTTGGTTAATGTTCAGACCTTGCCATTGCTGACATGCTTATGATCACTATATCAATAATTCATTACCAGTAAACACTGGTGTTGATCACACCATTACATTACATTCTGTTGATTACACCATTACATTACGCTACAATTATTAACGTTTTTAGGTTATTCACGAGGAAAGCAGAAATCAGATCATCGACGACGCATTCTCAGTTGCCAGGTGAGACTTTATATTATACTCTTACACAAAGCTAAAGGTAAAACACTCCTCATGAGAATCAGCGTGGTCCTGACTTCGAAGGATAAGTCGATTGATACACAAACACAATCATACACAGCAATATAGCAGCAAAGGATCTTTTTTCAATCTCACAACTTGAGTCGGTATCGATTTCACAGTACAAGAAGAAATAGAAGGCTGAGTGGGCGCCAATTTGCGTGGGTTTACATTCCATAGACAGTCATCGATCAGGCTAAATGAATTTGAATCTGTTTGTTATTAAAATTACAAAACCGGTTCAATTTATTTTCTTCTAGCATTAAATAAGTAAGAAAATTCTATCAATTACATCTTCCAATTGAGTACATTGTCAGTGAGAATTTACGTTACATAACGTAACATTTTTCCATTTCCATCGCATAAAATTACGTTTTCTTTTGTCCTAAAGGGCTGGATACATTCCGGAGACGAGCGCCATGGAGACAACCCTTTACCTGGCAAATGAGGCGCTGTGGGGACCGTGGAACGCAGCCCTAAGGCACCTCAAGTATTCCGATCGCCTCATTCGCAAACAATCCTGGGGTGGACTGCAGAGAGTAAGTAGCAAACGAGTGGACAGATAGATCTGACTGTGAGGTTATAAACCACGGATGTGGAGGGGTGAGATTTGTGCCAGGAAGAAATGCTTGGTGCTTGTGATGGAGGTCGTGGTGATTGTTGTTGTGGCCGTGAGGATGGTGGTAGTAGTAGTAGTGGTGGTGATGATGATGCTGATGATGATGATGATGATGATGATGATGATGATGATGATGATGATGATGATGATGATGATGATGATGATGATGATGATGATGATGATGATGATGATGATGATGATGATGATGATGATGATGGTTGTGGGGGATTGACCTCGTGGCATTGTTCTGATATTCAGACGCTCAAAAGCATAAGCAAAATCTCAACAGTCATCATCATAATCTTAATCAACACCTTAGTCGTCATCATCATCATTACTAATAACAGTCATCCAGAGCAACTTATAAACTAATTATAAGATTATTTTCGAAGATTAGATTTTTATCGCAACGTGACGAACATAGTATTCATGTGGGCGGTATATAAAATTATAAATACTCTAAATGAATGAACGAATAATAACGTTGTTTGCAGAGCTACATTCTCGGTCTCTCGGTTCCCGTTTACGATCGCCTTGGCTGGACCTACAGCGACAACGAAACACCTTTCCAACAGTACGTCTTCTGATATAAGAAAATATATTAACAAGCAACAGCATAAAAGTATCTGAACATTAAATGTCTATTAACAGTCGCACTTAAATCTCTCAAATCTGCTGTTCTGCATTTTAGACATATACCTTAATGACACCAACGCCCTGTCAGGGAACTGTGTAGCGAATGCACAGCCTCCTCCCATCAGAGATAAAACTCGAGGAACTTTACATTCTCTTTCTGTATAAGCCATAATGATGAATGTGGGCAGAGTTTTAGTTGCTGCTGAAAGGCGCCATATTAAGTGACTATATGCACTGTGCGTAGAGACATATTCACAGCACATAAAGTGATTCCTAATCGTGAAATATATTCGGGGTGAGCAGAGACTGATATATCTGCCTCCTCAAAGCATAATAATCAGATGAGGCTAACTGGGATGCTTAATCCGCAGTTGAAAAATTGATGGAAAAGTTCACTGAATTCTTCTTTTTTAAAAGTCTGATTGATTTTCAGTTTCCTGAGACGTGATGCGATTTCTGTTGGCTGTACTTACGGTCACGCTGACTGTCTGACCGAGGCTCGCTCTCAGTACGCACTCATCGTTCCCAATCCAGCTGCAAACGTGTACGTCAGCTTTCGATCGATCTCATTACATTTTGCCCTCCCTGAGAGTCACCACAGATGGGCCCAAATATGGGCCCTTACTGGTCACCAGTTTCCACCAGTGGCACGTAGCACAACAGCCCACTGAACGCGACTAATTGAGGCCTAGATACCATGGTAGGGCTTACCGCAAGCCGACAGCAGCCTGAAGCAAAACTTTCATAATCAGAAGGCAGTACACATACTGACTAACAGAACCTTTGTTTTCTAATCCACTTTAGGTGATTAACCATGTTCCTTTATTTATTCTAGATGACTTAGCAAAGAACATATTTACTTTTTTACCTACTTAATCTGTTTTATTTTAATAAATAATAATAATAATATCATTATCTTAATCATCATCGACGTCATCGCAGTCGTCGGTGTAATAATCATCGCTGCCATTGTAGTCTTCATCTTTGCAGTGAAAGTGAAAAGAAGCTGCGCGATCCCAATTAGTAGCTTATCGTTATAGTAAGCTCTGAACTTCTAAAACGCCACTCGCAAGCTACGAGCTGGGCACCAGACTATTCACAAGAGCTGTGTCATGTCAGATGGGTTGTCCAAAAGGTATTCAGAAGGGGTCCGAGTCCTGTTGCTAGTAGATCAAAGTCAGGTTCGGTTACCAGAGGTCAGAGGGGCCGGAGTAGCTGTTGAGGCTGGTGTCGCATAGGTCGAGAATTGGAAGGCGGAGGATGACCTAGATGTGCATACACGGTTTCTTTGGTGCCAACTCAGCCGTCCATTCTTTTATGGTCCGTAAGTTGGTGTCGACTGAATTTGGAATCTAAAGAGATGTTGGATTGCTGTAGTAATTTAAGTAAGCCAATGCATCCTTCAGACCATGGCTTCTATTTGTACATATTACAATATCGTTTGATATTGCATTACCTTGTACAGAGTGGATCCAAATAACCTGCCAACGGTGTTGTGCGTTGGTGTGTACGAGGGAACAGAGGCTGACTGGCAGTTATCCTTCGACCAATACCAGGCCAGGAAGCCGTCTCAGATCCGCGAAGAGAGATATGCCTACCTGTATGGAAGCGCCTGCACCAACGACACCACTCTCCTCGACAGGTTAGTATGTGGTTGTGGACCCAAGTGGCTTCATAGAAAGCGACTCTTTCGACGGGGGTTGCTCATTAAAAGGTGTCATAGAAATGAAAAATTACTAGAAATATACAGACGAGCATACTGATAAGCTTATTAGCATATTATTTCCTTAGGTAATCTATCAATACAAAATAGTATTTGCCATGATTATTCATTATTAGTATTATGTACTGAGATAGAGAAGAACCCTAGGTTTTAAAATATGAAGTTTAATTAGGTATTTATTGTAGCAGTAGTAGTAGTAGTAGTAATAGTAGTAGTAATAGTAGTAGTAGTAGTAGTAGTAGTAGTAGTAGTAGTAGTAGTAGTAGTAGTAGTAGTAGTAGTAGTAGTAGTAGTAGTAGTAGTAGTAGTAGTAGTAGTAGTAGTAGTAGTAGTAGTAGTAGTGGTAGTAGTAGTAGTAGCAGTAGCAGTAGCAGCAGCAGCAGCAGCGGCAGTAGCAGTAGTAGCAGTGTAATAATCATAGTAATAATTAATTCCAGAAAGACGGTTGCAGACGTCAGTTGGGAGAAGTTCGGTTGACTAAAGACATATGTTTCTATAACTAATTTCTTGTTCCTGAGGGATAATCACTTATCTCTTAGCAATAGTAATCGTAGATGTTATATTAACTTATTTTCATCATTGTTTAGGCTGTTAGCGGAACTTGAAAATTCCGTTGCAACTCGAGATAGGAATCGTCTGGCTCAGTATCTGTCGCAGAGGGAGTATGGCGCTCAGATCCTCTGGGACTTCCTCGACGTCAACTGGAACAGTCCTCCGGCGGGGTAAGACTCAGTCCTTCCATCTTAGATCCAGGCTGACAATACAGTAAATTAGAAGTCACTGTAGTGCATTGGGGGGACCCGTGGCGCATTGGAAAACATCTGGCACAGAGACCGAGAGGTACCGAGTTCGAGCCCCCGTTGGGCGGATAAGATATTATTATTATTATTATTATTATTATTATTATTATTATTATTGATCGCGCTGTACCTGACTTATAACGTTACACAAGAGGCTGAGAACTGTAATGAATTAATTTACTACAGGAATTACAGCTGAATGTATTGAAAAGAAACTTATTTAACATATTCACTTACGTATTTGTTTTTTTTGTTCTTAATGACTTGCACATCATTTATGACTGGTTCACGTCCAATGGTCTCCAGTTAAGGTCTTTAGATGTTTCAACAATTTCAAGCCCTTGCTCAAGTACACATAACCAATCGAACATTGTCTGCACGTCCAAACTCATGACCAATCTTCTTCGATGATATCTTATAGCATCTCTAATTTGCTTCTCCTGAGCTGGCGCTATAAAAATCTGCGATTAATATTACAATATTACATAACGTAAGATCACATTGAATTACATCAACTCATTGCATAACATTGCCTTCTGCTTTCTTCCCAGACTCAGTCGCAGTACGCAGTTGCGAAATATTGCTCTCGGATTCTCCACACAGGCTGAACTTGACAACGTAAGATGACAATCGAATTCATATCACAGTTAACACTGTTCTAAAGTATTAATCCTTACAATTGGCTTAATCTCTAATTGATGTTGCTCTATGGGTTGCATCGCGATCAGACAATGATGACCCGCTTGGGTGTAGGCCTATGTGGCGAGGCGGGTGGTGTTCGGACGCGAATAAGAACGAATGAACATCGCTTTGAAGCTATATCTAACTCATGATTTACAGACATATTTTTTCAATTGCTTATCCACTATTACTGCCACTCATTCTTAGTAGACTATTCTAGATATTGCTGTGTTAACGAATTGGTCTTAGTGCGCCAATGGTTGATTCCTTGCGCATTTGACAAGGGTGCGAATGAGACTACTACTACAACAACAACAACAACTACAACTACTACTACTACTACTACTACTACTACTACTACTACTACTACTACTACTACTACTACTACTACTACTACTACTACTACTACTACTACTAATAATAATAATAATAATAATAATAATAATAATAATAATAATAATAATAATAATAATAATAATAATAAATACCTACCTACTTCGAAAATATCATTATTCTTTGCATACACAAACACCTACACACACACCTGCACGCACCCACCCACACACACACACACACAGAAACACAACAAGCGCTTGCAAGCGCACACACCAACACACACAAAATAACATTGGATGTTCTTATATTTATTACGGTATTGTCTGATGATAAAGAGTGTGCCGATGCCGCTTAACTTTATCAGCTGAATATTAATTTTAAAAAATTGTAGACAGAAAGACAAATTGGTTACTTCTCAATTGTGATAAATCTGTCACTAATTACTGATGCTGAGCATTGTTTACATCAGTTTCTGTTCATTACCGATTACGTCATTTTAAACTATTTTATACTTACAGTCACATGTCAAAAGTTGCATTAAATTGAACGGTAATCGTTACTTTACCGTTGACAGTTGCTCGCCTTCAAGGAGAGGCATCCTCCTGCGTCTGACGGAGATAACACATTTTACACGAATCTGATCCTCGACGTCGAGAATAACGTCAACTGGTTAAACACAGAAGGTGCTGGTCTTCAGCAGTGGCTCCAGGATCATCAACCTGTAGGGGTGCACGTCCAACTGGTTAACGGTGAACCATTCGCACTGCCCGTTCCGTCCATGGAGCACTGGCAGGGCGTGCGCGAGAGCTACCGCTCGGAGCTCAACCACTTCTAGACGGAGCACAACAGGGAAACAGAACGACATCATCCTAACCTCATTGAACTTATTCGACCTTATTAGGTTTACGTTCCAAGCAGAGCACAAGACGGAAAACTGTTATCAATTAATGAATGGTTGCTTTAGCCAAAATATATTGATCACTTACCTTACATCATGCTTATCTATCATGACGACTGAAATAAAATGTGTCTTCTGGTTAAATACGTGTTTAATTTAAGTAGATTGTGAAAATATCTGAATGATCTGAAAAGGTAAAAAAAAACTTAAAATATTTTAAATCCATTTTGCAGATCAAATTAGGTGCACTCGACTGGAAGTAAATTCATGGAGAACACATTTTCACTGGTACTCATCCTCATTCAGGTCGAACAGTTTAGATGAAAGACAGCGCTGTTGAACCTGGTTCGTAACCAGGACATTGAGACAAAAAGTTTATGAAAATTAAAATCAGTTGTCAATAGCGACGACAACAATAGTAATTGGCAACCAATGGTAAATCGCAAGGTACACTCAGTTACCTCTAAAGTACTCTACTGTGCTAAGACTCTCGAATACTCTGGTTCCCGTCAAAGCATTGGACGGATGGTTCGATGGTTGGATGGATGAATGGGTGGATTGATGGATGAATGGATTGATGATTCGACGAATGGGAGGATGATTCGACTAAGGGGAGGATGAAAGGTATCATAAATGGGTTCGTAAATTTATACCGCAGGCACAACAATTAAAATTGATTAAAATTACAAAACCAAGAGCAATAATTTCAGTTTGTCATATTTTAAGCTTGTCATTTTAGCCCAGTAAAAGCGAAACTAAAGCAAATTTTTAATTGACTAATAATCATTAATGCGATGAATGAGCTTGTTTATGAGAGCATATTAACCCAAGACTCGGTTTCTTCTCCTTTGCTAAAAGTTGAGCAATCCTGTAACTTGCGATTTGTGCCTTCTGTGGGTTCGAACAAAATATCTTCAGCTTTTTGATTGTTTTTGTATGATAAATCTATCGGCTTATCATCGAGTTCTGGATGTTTTTTTGTCAGATGTCTTTCAAGCTTACTCGGCACCAATGCCTCGTTTGAAAGCGTCGTTGAGCATTGTATTGTATTGTATTTTCGTTTATTCAAAACTGGCTGTCATAGCGCAGTCAACGACAAAAGTGCGTAACTTATGGTTATAGTAAAATACAGCCCGTAAAAACAAAGTTTTTTACTATATCCATCTAGTATCCTATAACGTGTACTCTGAAAATAGTCCGCGTTCATTTTACGCCATAGCGTGCGTTTAATCAGGCAGCGCGCCCGTTTTTGTTGCGGCCAATGGCAACGCTGGCCAATGGCAACGCTGCGTATCGGAAAAGGGGATTCCCCGATTCGAAAAGTTGAGTCCCCGATTCTATAAGCTAGCCTTTTTGGGGGAGCTGAAAGTTTTATAGAATGAAGTGTCTGCGAGGGCGAGTCTATCTGCCAAGTTTCATGACGATTGAATGATTGTAAGTGATCGAATTAGTCGTCGCAAGATTTGACTTTTTAGCCTGTGGCTCAAGCAAGCAAGCAAGCAAGCAAGCAAGCAAGATTTCCGTAAGTTAAACTAGATGGATAATAAAGGAGCCTAGACTAATTATAGATATGGATAAAGTTCTTATCTATACTTTGATAATGTATTGTTAATGTATTGGATTGTTATACACTATATGGAATGTAAGACCACACAGGGCAGCTAGTAAGTGTTTTTGTGCAGCATGCGCGGTAGAAAGTTCTTGCTGTCCTTTGCTAGAATGACGAAAGGGTGGGGCCTAGGTCGGAGGTCATATCGACTCATCGGTCGCTTCAGGCACATTCGACGTAAAACATGCCCGGGATAATTTATGATGGCGTTGAACAACACGTCATCAGCTCGGCTGGCCAGGCCATCGACAGTCGGGGCATCCCCAGGGCAGAAACCCCGCACTTATCAAAACAGCAAATCAAACAATACGGAAGCGAACTGTCTTTTCCTGATGAAATGAAACCAAATTCGATATAATCTTCATTATATTTATGTTTTGATAAACTGGATGGTTTGGTTACACCTATCTGTAAATTTTTCCCTCTACTCAGAGTATGTCGTCCTTTCCATAATGTTTCGGTTCTTGCAAAGAATTTATCCATTTTTCGACTAATAAAAAAACAAATTCAAAATAATATATCCACATGATTTTATGGTTCATTAGGCCTATTTAGTTCTATATTTGAGTAATAATGAATGACAAAGTAGAAGAACATGCCTTATTCAGTTACAGTTATGTTGGTGTCTGGCTGTCTGCGTAATAATGACGTCGAGAGGAGGGGTGAACACATAAATAACATAGAATAGATCCAGGGGCGTCCATCCTAGGGGGGAATGAAGCAGAAATCTTCATTGGCTTTTCAGGGGGGAAATAAATTGTTTGTACATTAAACGTCTGCTCAATGATTTTATTATTTTTGAAACAAAGAAATGCATTTCTCAAATGAAAAACACATCGATTAATTTCTTAAATGAAAAAACTTAGCAGTACTGTCTCGCCGCTCTGGCAGTATGCCTCTGTCTGTGTACAAGCCTTCATATTTTATAATGCATAATGTTGTTGATTAGTGAACTAAAAGTTAAAGAATTCAATAAAGAATTCACTGAATAATTCAACAATAAAATCGTGATTCAAATTTGATAATCGAAATTTTCTCCTTTTGATCACATGACAACGAATAACTGTGAATGAGAAACTATTCTTAACAATGAAAAATTAAGAAGCCGAAAATTGTATTTTTGAAATAATTTCTTATAAGATCAATTAAAGAGACTAGCGAATTTTAGGTTTCTCTCGCGGCACACCTGAAATCTCGCACGGCACACTAGTGTGCCGCGGCACACAGTTTGCGATACACTGGCGTAGACCATGTCCACTGTGTCTTTTGGGCGGGAGCACGTCATTTAAGACATGTAGATTCAACAAAACGAGCCATGGTTTTAAACCCAGATCTAAGATGTTAAAAGCAGCAGACACACTACGTGTTTGGCGACCATTCCGCATAAAGCTAACAGTATAAGAGATTCGCTGACTTAAATTGGTCTGTGCATCAGTTAGATGAACAGGAGGGAAACGTGAAGTCAAAATGGATGGAAGGCATTATTGAGAAGGACCACGAGAGATATACTGACCGAGTCACTAGGGTTGGGTTGGATATACTTTGATTGCTAGCTGATAAAAAAAGAGAAGACGGTTGACATATTAAACTGTCGTTTCACTTTCAAAATGGTCAGCAGGCTTTCAATTGCCGTCGTTGCTAAATTAGGTTTCTAATTATAAAGATCGTTGTGATAACCTTAGACCTAATTAACCAGAAATGTGTCTGACGTGAGATTTTAATTAACAATCGCTATAATTCCTAACTAATAATGACTTGACATCTAATCAGATCGAGTTTCGATTTATTCATTTTTTGGATTATAAGCAAATTCTTTTTTCTCAATCAGAGCAATAAAGTTATTGTCTTCAATAAAATTTATGCCTTTTTTTAAATGAATGGAAGTTAGGCGAAAGGAAGCAGCCATTTTTAATCTGTTTCATCGCTAGTATTTGTAGTCCGCTTTATACGAATCGACGACCATTGCCCAGTGGTGGACAGCGGATGGTGTCATTTCGTAACCGGAAGCGAGGTGTACGCCTGCCAATGGTTGACTGGCCAGCCAATCACGAAGGGCGTTGGCGTTGTTCGTTCTCCAGTCGATGTTCTGTTGGACGAGAAGAACCATCTGAGCAAACTGGTTCCGTTCATATTCAGACAGCGGAGGATGACGACCGATGAAGTCGTTCAACTGCCAGCAAACAACAATAGTCCACACCGTTTGAGAAATTTTACGATGAGAATAATTTCATAATCATCGAATTAACCTCTCTCCGAAACAACACCTTCATAAAGATCATCGCCATCACCATCGTCGTCATCATCATCATCGTCGTCAAATTTGGAATCCCAATCGTGTTCGTTATAATAATTTTTTGTCATAAATTATGACGAATAATCAATACCCTTATCAACGATAAAATAATTATGAAACATCATCGGCATTGAGTAAAACTCATTTGGTAAAATCTAAGCTACACATGCGCTGCTGCTGAAGTTGCTAGTTTTGATGGTGATGATGAATTTGATGCTGAAGATGACGTCTATGACGATGAAAATGACAAATGCTGCTGATATGTCTAATGATGATGATGATGATGATGATGATGATGATGATGATGATGATGATGATGATGATGATGATGATGATGATGATGATGATGATGATGATGATGATGATGATGATATTTATTATTTAGGCACACAATTAGCTTGGTTCACTAGTTATTTAGACAACCGACTTCAATGTGTCTCTTGCAACAGCTTCTCCAGAGGAAATTCTACGCCTACTTCCCCATGATGATGATGATGATGATGATGATGATGATGATGATGATGATGATGATGATGATGATGATGATGATGATGATGATGATGATGATGATGATGATGATGATGATGATGATGATGATGATGATGATGATGATGATGATGATGATGATGATGATGATGATGATGATGATGATGATGATGATGATGATGATGATGATGATGATGATGATGATGATGATGATGATGATGATGACGACGATAACCTGAGTGGCTTGGGCTGCTGTGGAGAATCCTGCGATGATGTTGTTCAGTGTCGTCCATCTGTTGATTCTACATTCAAAAACATTCAGACATATTTTTAAAGGCATTGTTCCAATTGAACCGTTTACGTCGTTTTCTTACAGAAAAACTCTTAATAAAACAGTTTAAAAATATATTGTAGTGTGTGGTTGTCTAGTGATTAGGGTACAGCAGACTATTAGTCAAGAGTTCTGGGTTCAACTCCAAGCTAGGCAGATATTCTTTCCAGATTAATATCCATCTGCGACCCTGGTCTGGGCAACATATCTATAATGATTACACTGACCGTATACACTGTCAGTGGAAAGATTAGACTGCGAGGGATATCGAGAAGACTGACCACCCGACCTCATATGACAAGGATAAGAAAATGAAGTCGCTAACACTTCATACTCATGTCTGCCTCTCAGGCTATCTTAAGCGACTGCTGTTCTTCTGAGACTCAAAGGAAACGTTAGGAGTATAGATGGAGGTATATGAAAACTGACCCAGATCGAACCGAGCTCCAGTTGGCGTCCAGATAGTCCCAGAGTATGGATCCACCGTAGTCGAGTACTGCCAGGTACTGAGTGGCTGTGTTTCGATCCCTCTGCGCTATGTTCGACTGTACGGTGAGTTCATCCAGATATCTTCAACATATTAAGACACAGATTCACACGTACAGCGCAGTGCAATGTGTTACAGTGGTTGAAGAAGCAATGGAAGAGTTGACTTTTTTGTGATTTTATTTGAAAGTACAAATTATATAGCGCCACTTCGCACTCTTAAGCGTCTATTTGCAGGTGCAAAGGGCCTAACCGCTTATTCGTGGCCCAACAACTTCTAAACACAACCGCAATTCCACACACTTTTGATTGTGATCATCATCATAGTGATGATGACGTTTCTGTTATTAATGTTAATGCTGATTGTCGACCACTTTTTAAATAAATTATATGAATTGAGCTTCGATTCCTGCATTCGTCCGATTTTTAGCGTGAAAAAACAGACTCTCTTTCACTTTTTAAGTATATTAAATCACGATGGGTCCTTAGCGGCAGATATCAGACTTACAAAAATATATGAGGCGCTCTTGTAGCGGTATGGCGGCGTTACGGCGCCATATAAATTGTCGTTATTATTATTATGAGCTGCTATCGTCAGCTACACCAGCGTCATTTGAACTCAAGTAAATCTTTTGTTTCATTTGTCCTCTGATCAACAGCGTGACACTTAACACTTTGCCTACTGCTCTAAAGCGAATCTGCTCTTAATGTTTTTTCTGCCTACGCTGTATAGTGTATAGCTTCAAACCAGTTGAGTCATTACATGTATACGAGTCTACCGATGCAGTTAGTCTGACCACTCCAACATGAGAATAAAGTATGAGCGCTAGAGTATCGAACACTGGCATTATGAAATGCACGCACGGTCAAACCGTTTCAAAACTTGCTACTAACAAGTCATTACAAGTTACAACATCGGCATAAAATCATGTAAAATGCTAAGGAAGATGTATGCAGCCTACCTGTCGAGGAGGACAGTGTCACTGGTGCATGACAGACCGAACAGGTAGGCGTATCTTTCGTCTCGAATCTGAGACGACTTTCGGTTGAGATAGACGTTGAGCCATAGCGTCCAATCAGCTGCCGATCCCTCCTTTACTCCGGTACATAACACAGTCGGATGGTTGTTTGGGTCGACGCTACAACAATAATTATTAAAACAGCAGGTATGGTCAGTTGGGTGAAGTTTCAATGAGGACAAGTGAACAAAAGTAAGTTAATGTAAGACTGCTTCCAATGGAAATATCCCCATATTTACATTCCTTGATCCAATTATGCTTTGGCCAAAGATGTTGTTGTTTAAAATCTGAATCTCATTAGCTCGTTACCCATCACTGTGTAATGTGCAATAGCAGTTTATTGAACTAGAATAATGGAAACTGTGACCACCTGTTAGAAGCTGGGTCCGTTGAAATGATCGAATACTGCTGTCGTGCTGTTGCCAGACAATTTGCTTCTCCATAGCTACACGCCGTCGAAACCATATCTCTTCGCAGAAAACTAGGAATAAATCAGTTGTAATGTAAACAGGTCGAGTCTGTCAACCATTAGACGTCTTTAGACAATAGAATAACAGCCAGATATAGCATTGGGATGTGGTACAGTTATCCTGAGAAGACAGCATACGACAAATTGGGAGAGGATATTTTTAATATTATACTATTATTTCTTTAAAGTTCAGAATGAAAGAGATCCACTAGTACTAGGAAATGAGAGTGCTAGCAGACTGATCTTCTGGGTCTCGAACTGATTACTGATTGGTTTTAATGCGCCATCGGTTGAGGCCTTTTGTATTTGACACCGAAGTGATAGAAGCTACTAATTATAATTGCAATTACAAGAGAAAGGAATAAAATGCGATAGGATGAGACAATATTATACCAGAGTAAAACGGGATCATGTTTTAGCGTGAGGAAGCAAGACGCATTAATCATTGTTTCAGATAAGCGATTAATTAATTAATGTTTCAGATGTAAAAGGCCTGATCTGCAAATTTTCAGTTCGTCAAACATAATATATTGACTCACTGCGTCAGGATTGGCTCTGTATCACTGTAGACCCAACCAAACTGTTGATTAACTGGACTGCTCTTGCTGACCACATAACTCTACAACACACGTATTCAACACAATCAGCTACTTTCGATCTAGTTCATTCTTCGACTACCTGCGCGATAGTCTAGAGGCTAGTGTGCTTGACTGCCCGTCGTACGATCGGGGGTTCAAATCGCCGCCCCTAAAAACTCAGGTATAATGAGTACACTGACCGTACACTGTCAGTGGGAAGATGAGATTTCATGCCCATAGCTTCTCCAGGGCTACTCTTCTAATTCCTCGACTAGAATTGATTCTAATTCAGCAATAATCAGGCCTTTGAATACGTTTCCAGCAGTTGTTGCAGAGATGCCTAAACAAGTGGATTGAATTCATTTATACCTTTACTGCTATGGCAAATATTGACAATCGTTTTAGAACGTAGGAGTAGGAGCCGACGAGTAATTTGATTTTGCTGCTACTGTTACGCTTTTGCAAAAGTCAAATAACTGCATACCTAAGATTAGGAGATCGTTACGGTTTAAAATGTTGGTCAAAATTATTCATAATTATCTTTTATATTGATCACTTTCCATAATGAATATTTACCTTTAACTTTTTACGTTGATAACGGTGCCTTTGGTCAATTTGTAATCTATAATATTTTTGTGTGTAATAATAATAGTAATCGTCATGTATTAAACAGGTGAATTTGAGCAGACCTGGAATGCTGCGAACCACGTTTCCGTCCTGAATATCCGATTGGTGTGTTGGATGTGCTTAAGAACCGAACCCCAGGCATTGTAAACGAATTCTGTGTTCAAGTAACGCGTGTTATCCATGGCATAAGTGATGCTCACGTAGCCAGCTCTGAAAAAATGAAATCGAAAGATGATGCCGCAGGTGATTTGTGACCTTATAAGGCGGCCAGGAAGTGTTGATACCGGTTCTTAAGTTTACTGGTAAATTCAGCGTTAATTTAGCGTCCTCAAAGTTAAGTCGATATAACTATGTGCGTTTTTGAGCATTTCATCGTAGTGGAGATAAAGGAAAGCCAAAGTTTTCGACGACCGCAATTTTATCCCAAGAATCCTATATCGACAATCAGTAAAATCTGGTCCACAATCTTTAAGCCAAAAGTGACGCTCTAAAGACTTTTCAATTGAATTGTAGTCCCTTTTCTGTTCCCTGTTGCGGTGTGTCAACTGGTTTTCATATTAAACGAATATATATATAAAGTTGATAAAATGGGAACAACCAATCAATCAATCAATCAAAAAGTTTTAGGGTCCTCAAAGTATATCCCTGTATATCTTCAACTGGAAGATATACAGGGATAAAGTTAGAAGATCACTGGAAGAGGTAGTGAGTTGAGATCCACAGTTTAGACCGGAGGCTATGAAGACGGTTGATGCGGAAAACGTGGGGATTGGAGTGCCAAAGAGAAGAGGGCGAAGAGGACGACCAGAGTGGGGCTTTCGATGTGAAAGAACAAAGAGGAAAATAATCTCGACTATGAGTCGGTGGATGCGTCCTAAACGTCAACGAAGATAGCAGAATCCAATCAGCTGACTAAGGTGTCTTTAGAATTGTGGTGTGGCAGTGCAGTGATGAAGTGAAGGCACTTCTTCAAGGGTATCGAAGTGTGGATTTGGCTGATCAAAGATAGCAAGTAAATGGTAAATATGAATCGAAAATAATGGTCGAAAGATTTCATGCTCTGAATGGATATATATATATATATATATATATATATATATATATATATATATATATATATATATATATATATATATATATATATATATAATCTCAGAGATAGGTTCGGCCCTTGCAGATGCGCAGTTCTAGGTTAGATAAACGTTTTGGGCGGATAAGTGATCAATAACTCCTTCCCATGCAGTATGGCCACGTGGAACCCATATGGGACCAATGTTCTCAAATGGGACTAGTATAGTAAACAGGGACCATTTTTTAGTCTCATTTAATGCCTCAGGAAATGCTGGCAGAGGAGGGAGGTCTTATATATTCTGTTGATCTTCCTTAGCAATGAGAACTAACTGAAATGAGAGCATCGTGAGAATGAAGGAGTTCTACCTTGAAAGGGCGAAAGTGTCATCGACGATGGCACTCCTGCTCTCTGCATCGATGACCTGAAACATTCCAACAACATTCGACGCTTCCTCTCATTCATTTCTTCGCTACGGTAGATTTATTTAGCTCAACTATTACATGCGCATATAACATCAGTGGATGAAACTAGAAAACTGTGTCTTGCTGACTAGACAAATTGGTGAAACCTATGCGAAGTTAGGTTTAGGCCTATTACCATTTTTGATTGATGTCCAGTATTAAGAGACCGCATTCAGCGTTTGATTACAGAAGTTTAACCTATATCCGAATCCTCTCCATTTCACTCCCACCTTACAATCTAAGCGTCTGCGAATAAGCTAGTTGTGTGTTAGCGGAAGTAAACACTGCAGTAGAATGTGACGCCATGTATTGTAGAAGTTATGATTTCATAATACAATATCGTTTGACGATTTTTTCAAGTCCTCGAAAGACCGGGCAGCGCACAATCGATTTGCCAAAACAAGACACACCGTCTCTGAGTTTTGATTTCTCATTATCCGAAAGGAAAATGTTCAATATAGCAGGTCCGAATTAGTTGACCTAAACATCTGACACCGAAACTAGCAAAAGCCTTTCTGACTCTGACGATCGACAAAGTTCACACGGATTTAATTTGTAACTGACACCATTAATGTGCAATCGTGGATCTCTCCATTCTCCGTTACTACCAAGAGCCGAACGTGTATACACTGAGCGACGGTTTCTTTCCAGTCAACCGACGCTCACACACACTAGTTCTTGAATCTGACAGAAGTACCTTTATCCACCTAACACAGTGCCACAAATGGAGAGCCTCGGAGAGGTCTTTAAAAGGCGCTACGCAAATGTTCTCTTACAATTACGATTACATATCAAGGGTCATTGCATGTGTAGCTGACCGAGTGGTCAATGTCCAGTTGGGCTGAGATGAAGTTCAGAGACGCTGAGTCGTAGAGAACTCTGTAGTAGAAGTTCTGCTTGGCGTTGATGATCACCCAATCACTGTCCGGCAATCCGGTTATTGTCGTCTCTAAAATACGCATCGGAAGCTTTACGAATTTATTCGAAGGAGAGAAAGCGAGGAAGGGAAAGTAGGAGGAGAAGAGGAAAAGTAGGAGGAGAAGAGGAAAAGTAGGAGGAGAAGAGGAAAAGTAGGAGGAGAAGAGGAAAAGTAGGAGGAGAAGAGGAAAAGTAGGAGGAGAAGAGGAAAAGTAGGAGGAGAAGAGGAAAAGTAGGAGGAGAAGAGGAAAAGTAGGAGGAGAAGAGGAAAAGTAGGAGGAGAAGAGGAAAAGTAGGAGGAGAAGAGGAAAAGTAGGAGGAGAAGAGGAAAAGTAGGAGGAGAAGAGGAAAAGTAGGAGGAGAAGAGGAAAAGTAGGAGGAGAAGAGGAAAAGTAGGAGGAGAAGAGGAAAAGTAAAAAGACGAGAAACAGAAAGAAGACGCTGAGTTCGCTAATAGCTCTAGTGAATATAAGTCGTAGGTTATCTCTTTGTTTTGAAGGGAATTTTAACTTCCGACCTTCAGATTGACAGTCCAGCACTCCAGCCACTAAGATATTTAGCAACAATATGTAATTCGATAAATAATTCGAAATGTGCACAGAAAAAGTCAGAATAGAAGACAAGAGAACACACGGGAGAGCAGAACAAAGTGAAAGTGTTGACGTTCCTTATATTCTGAATATATATATATATATATATATATATATATATATATATATGTCACCAACTCTTTTCTTTCTTAGTTGTGACCTACCTCAAGAACTTTCCTTATCTCTACATATAAATTGCTCAACGTCTTCTAACTGTTTAAGAATTAAATTGACACAGTTCTTTGAATGTTTCTCCTTTCTTCAAACATAGTTATTTCAAACGTACACTTAATATCAAAGTTCTTATCAATTACCACTCAACGGTAACTTCTAACATACAGCTCTCTACTGCATTAAAACAACTACTACACTGTATTGTTCAAATTCACTGTCATCAGCAGTTTCTAAGTTTGGCGCGCTAACTGCACGTGTAGAGAATCTATCGTCAGCCAAAGTTTAGGCTACTTTAGGCCAAGCGCCCACGAGCCGACAGCGCAACTAAGGCCTAAGACTAAAACGCTTAACAATCGATACACATTATATATATATATATATCAACCTAAGGAACACCTGTGCTCATTATATATGCAAAACATTAGTTCACATTACCTCCTTCCCTTTCTTTGGATTGAGCAAATTAAACTTAAAAATTTGCGAAATCATCAGGTACTAAATTATGCAATAAACTTAATACTATATAATACAGTAAAATAAACAATCTTATAATCTAGATAAACAATCTGCTACAACATTTAATCGTCCTTTCTTATAATTAACTTCTACATCAAAAGTTTGCAGTGCTAAAGCCCAACGCACCAGTTTAGCAGACTTAGACATAGATTCAGTCAGATAAGTTAAAGGATTGTGATCGGTAAAGATGTGAACTTTAGATCCAATTATTATCTCTTTCAACTTATTTAGAGCCCAAACAATAGCATAGGCTTCTTTCTCTACAGTTGCCCATCTCTTCTGAGTGTCAGTCAATTTCTGACTTATAAATGATACAGGGCGTTCTATTCCCTTATCATCCATCTGTGTTAAAACAGCTCCTACTGCAAAATCACTACTATCACAGTACAAATTAAAAGGTTTTCCAACATCAAAAACATATAAAACAACTTTAGAGCGTACAGCATCTTTAAGTAAATTAAATGCCTGTTGATGTCTATCAGTCCAATCAATCTTATCTGGAACATGTTTGCTTGTCAAATCAGATAGAGGCTTCGCAATCTGTGCAAAATCTTTGATAAACTGTCTATAGTAACCAAAAAATCCCAGCAATTGCTTAATTTGTTTCTTCGTTTCTGGGGTTTTCAAATTAATTAAACTTTCAATTCTATCTGGATTCATTTGAATCGTTCCAGAACCAACCACATGACCGATGAACTTTACCTCACTCTTACCAAAGATACATTTCTTTAAGTTCAGAGTAATGTTATGCAGTCTCATTTGCATTAAATATGCATCTAAATGCTGTAAATGAATCTTCCAGTCATCTGAATGCACAGCAATGTCATCTACATAGGGCTCAGCAAATTCATTTATAGGCTGTAAAACCATGTTAATTGCTTTAACAAATGTTCTTCCTGAGTTGATCATTCCGAAAGGAACACGAGTAAACTCGTACAGTCCATTGTGAGTAACAAAAGCAGTTTTCCATTGATCAGTTTGCTTAACAGGACAAGTCCAGTAAGCACTTCGACAATCAAAAATCGAGATCACATTTGATTTTCCAACTTTGTGCAAAACATCTTTTACAATCGGCATCGGATATTTACAATCCACAGTGAACGAGTTAATGTATCTGTAGTCGCAGGCAAGTCTCAGAGAACCGTCTTTCTTTTTAACAATTACCAGCGGACTTGCCATTCTGCTCGAAGATGGTTTTATAATGTTGGCTTGAAGCATTTCTTTAATTTGTCGTTCAACTTCTGCTCGATAGATGAGTGGAATACGGTAAGCCATAAATTCTTTTTCACGAAATTCCGGTTTCAGTTCAATTTCATGTTCAACCAATGTACATAGTCCAGGCTTTTCAGAAAATCGATCAGAATATCTGTTCAGTACTTCCAGCAATTGTTTTTGTTGAGATAATGTTAAATGACTAATCTGTTCAGGATCAAGATTCAGTGAATTCTTTTCATCTTGCAAGTCATTCTTCGTCAACAACTCAACCACTGAACCAAAGTCTTCATCTTCTTCAACGATTAATCCACAACTCATTGCTCTTGTAATGTACTTTCTGATTTTATTTGCGTGAATTATCTTTCGACAATCGTCACCCATATCAATCAAATAAGAGTACTTGGACCTTCGTTGTATGACAGTACATGGACCATGCCATCGTGAAATCAGTTTATTTGTTGACGTCGGATACAACACAATAACTTTTTCACCCGGTTCAAATTCTTTATGTTTCGCTCTTTTGTTGTATTGATTCGTATACTGTAATTGCTTCTCTCGTGTATATGATTCTGCAAACAGTAATGCTTTTTCCATATTTGCTTTCATGTCTTTCAAGTACTTTTCTGGTTGGATTCCAATATGAGGTGGTAAATTAATTTCTCTTGTCCAACTTTCTTTTAGAATTGCCAGTGGTCCACGCGGAATCTTTCCATACACCAACATATAAGGAGCAATTCCAGTAGTTGCATTCGGTACTTCTCGTAATGCCCACACTGTAAACGGAATTACTTTGTGCCATTGCCTTGGATTGTCAACAATTACATGATGGATCATTTTCTTGAATGTTTGATTCCATCTTTCTACTAATCCAGCTGCCTCTGGATGACCTGGCGTATCAAATCTTGGACTACACCCCATTAAATTCAGAAATTCTCTTGTCAGACTCGCAGTAAAATTTGTTCCTTGGTCACTTGTGATCACAGAAGGTACACCAACGTTCATGAACAACTCCATCAAAGCATCACATACAGCTTTTGCAGTTAATGATTTCAACAGAAACACTGTAGGCCATCTTGTGCAAGAATCGACAATACATAAACAGTACTTGTGACCTGCAGCAGATGCTGGCTCGATTGGTCCTACACAATCCACCGTAATTCTTCTAAACGCCACATCTTCTCTTGGAATTGGAGTGATAGGAACCCTGTCCATCACCAAACTTCTTGCCTTTAACTGACATTTCTCACATGATTTGCAAAATTTCACTATATCTCTTCTCATCTTTGGCCAGGTAAAAGACAACTTTATTCGTTCTCTAGTTTTCTCTTCTCCAAGATGTCCTCCAAATACTGATTCGTGAGCCAACTCCATCACTTTCATTCGTCGCTCTTTTGGTAACACCAATTGATATATCGTTTGCTCTAATATTCGATATCTCTTGTACAGTAAGCCATTTACCACGCAGAATTCAGATTCTTTATCTGGCGCTAAATTCCACCATGCTTTCAATGATTCATCTTGTCTCTGCTGTTCTTCGAATTTCCTTGCGTCTGCAATCTGCATCTGTTGTTCTTCATCTTTCTCATCTTCTTGAAACAAATCTGCTATCTCCACATCACATTCATTATCCTCTTTCGTTTCATTTAGATTACCATTCTTGCATGCAGCCATCTCTTGTTCACTCATTTCTGCTGTTATACCGTCTTGTATTAAACTTTGTTGATCATCACTTTCGTTTTCCTCTTCACTTGAACTTTCAGTTTCACTTTCCTCTTCGACATCTACCACTTTCTTTCGCTGACTCTGCAATCTCGTCGTTACATTCGCTTGCACATCTCCTTGTATCATTTTCACTTGTGGCACGGCTTTAAGTTCTGCAATGATTTCTGGATGCAACAAGAATCTTTCTGTGCTTCCCATTTTTGCAATACTAGCACACATCAATGTCACATAAGGTGTAAGTGAACATTTGACTTTATGCGGAATTACCTCTTCTTCCACATCGTTACAACACAGCCTTACATCAACTTTCACCAACTTTGCAGGAATGGCATCTCCTGCCACGCATTGTAAGTTCACTTTTCCAATCTGCTCCACCTTCATGCCTTCCAGTAATTCTTCACTAATCACCGGAACCTCTGCTCCAGAATCAATCAGTGCTTTTACTTTCACTGGTTCTTTTCCTGCTGTTCCACGAATTTCTACCTCGACGTACTGCAATACCACTTTCTTCAATGTTGTACTTTCATCTCTTCCAGCCATTTCTTTCTGCATTCCATTGTGCAATAGAATTTCTTTCTGAATATCAGGTGAAAGGTGACATTTCATCACTGACTTTACTTCAGTTTCATTGTTCTGATGTTCTGTGGCTTGACTTTCAGAATTATCAACCACTTGAATTCGATTCACCCTCGAATGTTCTTGTTTTCCATAATTTGAGGTTGTAACAGGAACTGGACAGAATTTCATCAAATGCCTGTCTGATCCACAGTTATGACAACGTTTCACCACTGCACCTCGTTGTTCGATGCTTTCTTTTCTCTTATATGGAGTAAACGATGCATTGCCTTCTCTTGCGACAAACCTTGGTGGTGATTTGTTATATACCTGACGTTGTCTGGTCATCATCGACTCTCTATTCTCATGAACAACCGGAGAATTTGGTTTCACTTCTGCACCTCTGAACTGATTTCCTGTTTCTTGATTGCTCTTCCAATGAAAACCAAAATTTGGAGTGAACTGTTGATTTCTTTTTACATTGGGTACAAAATCAAAACTTGTCTTATTCGGAATTGCCAAACCAATTCGATTATTAACATGAATGTCCGCTAGGTCTGCCACAACACTAGCTTCGTAACAATCAGTTCCTTCCTTCGACAATACAAACTGTAGTGGACCTGGTGGTAGTGATTCTTTCAACTTATCCGCCACTAATAAATCAAACAGCTTCTCAAAATTCTTTTCCACTTTGCGACTTTTCACATAATAGTTCAGCAAGTTCTTCAGCCTAGCTGTAAACATTGTATACGTTTCTTCAGCAGTCTTCGGGGGCGTGGGTTCGAATCCCACCTGCTGCCACCAAATATGTCACCAACTCTTTTCTTTCTTAGTTGTGACCTACCTCAAGAACTTTCCTTATCTCTACATATAAATTGCTCAACGTCTTCTAACTGTTTAAGAATTAAATTGACACAGTTCTTTGAATGTTTCTCCTTTCTTCAAACATAGTTATTTCAAACGTACACTTAATATCAAAGTTCTTATCAATTACCACTCAACGGTAACTTCTAACATACAGCTCTCTACTGCATTAAAACAACTACTACACTGTATTGTTCAAATTCACATCATCAGCAGTTTCTAAGTTTGGCGCGCTAACTGCACGTGTAGAGAATCTATCGTCAGCCAAAGTTTAGGCTACTTTAGGCCAAGCGCCCACGAGCCGACAGCGCAACTAAGGCCTAAGACTAAAACGCTTAACAATCGATACACATTATATATATATATATATCAACCTAAGGAACACCTGTGCTCATTATATATGCAAAACATTAGTTCACATTATATATATATATATAATAAAAACTAATAAATATATATAATATGCGTGTGGGTGTGTAATTCTAACGACCTGTCTGATCGATGTCTATCCATGCAACTGGTCCTGCGTCCCAGTCGGAGGGAGCGCTCAGCCCGGACACGACTGTTATTGGAACATCCCACTTGTAGCTGGAAAAGATAATTCAGTCAATCAGCAAAACTTCGAGTAAATTGATCGGCGATTCTATGACTATGTCGAATCAAAGTTTCAAGCATATACCAAACCAATTAATTAGTGGTTTAATCAGTTAGTAGATCCGTTCATTTGTGGCTTAGAAAGGATTAGCAAATTGGCAATGACTATTACGATGCTAATATTTGAGTGCAAATCTTCTAATCAAAACAAATCTGTCATTTAGAAAATACGAAATTAATCAATTATTCAGAAAATAAATAAACTAACCAGGTCTCTTGGAGATAATCCTCAATCGCATCACTTAACATTTAAAATCGCATTAAACGACCAACGCATTACTACATATCTTGAACATCATCGGAACATTTACAACACATACTTTGTGTCACGTTTTCCCCCTGCGAACTTTACACTCACTTCCACTCGCTATAAGTCTCCATGATTTGGTTGACTGGACTAAGGTAGTGTATCCTGGAAACAGTGGCCGCTCCACCGCCAACCCTCGTGAATGTGACCAACGGATATCCCATCTGGTTCAACCACGGATCCATTCGAGCCTTCATGTCCAACGCACTTCCGTCCGGATTCGTCACTCCATCATCGGCTGCTTGCTGAAGTCCAGGCAACATAAGGTAGGGTAAGTTGAGATGTTAGGTAACATATGGTTAATTTAGATAAGAAAGGCAAACGGAGTTGAGGTAGGGGATGGCATGGTAAG
This sequence comes from Aporrectodea caliginosa, assembly GCA_020284085.1. Lineage (NCBI taxonomy): Eukaryota > Metazoa > Annelida > Clitellata > Crassiclitellata > Lumbricidae > Aporrectodea > Aporrectodea caliginosa. The sequence goes on from JACEVL010000898.1 coordinate 418,412, forward strand.
GATATAGGCAAGGTAGGGAAAGGAAAAGTTATGTTAAGGTAGGTTAGGTAAGATAGGGTTACTTTCGAGCACTTATTTTCAACCTAGATCGATTTCGAAGACAACAGACTAAATTTAAACTGTCATGGAAGTTACGAATACCGAAAACCTCAGAGACGATGTATAGCTAAAGGCAATAAATCTAGAGGAAGAGTTGCAAAGAGTGAGCTAAATTATGGTAAAATGGGGTGAAATAGAAATAAGCAAAGATAAATGTAACAAATGGAGGTCAGCAGCTAAGGGATTAAGGCAGAGTAACATATTATAAATATGAGCTAATGATTATTGGAGTATAGCATAATCAGTCGTCTTTGAAATATAGTGGTTCGATCGATTGCGCATAATGTTGTACGTACGGCTGTCAATGCAGCCCAGTAATCGTCAGTCGTTGCTCCAGTGTATTGGTGGGTGGTCAGATACCTCTACAAAATCAACAAGAACATGTTCTGTTTAACAGTAGCCTACTCGCAGAAATTTGGATTAGGTATAAGGCAAGATAAACTGTTTAAGTTGTTCAGCGAGTTAATGCAGGTTAATCTGATGCTAAACTGTGCAAATTTGGGGTACAGTAAAAATTAGACAGATAGCCTCTTCTGCAAATGTCTGCCATTCGTGCCCTAACTTGCGCTAGCGAGATGATGAGTCATTGACAAATTCATCGACACTGTTCGACTGTGTCTGCTCTGTACCGCAGCTGCTCGAAGGATCTTAACTTATTAAGTTTTGAATTGGTGATAAGCTAAGGGAAATGACGTCAGTTAAGATATATATATATATATATTAAGACGCTACTCTACTGCATCTCAAAGATCATTCGGAATGTACGTCGCGGACACCTTTGGTTACAGTTGATGACGGTTATTTAGTGCGTCACGAAAACGATGCGTTTTAGTAACTGTTGTCCAGCTGGGCATTACATTTCTAGTCCTGTGTTTGAAACTCTGTACATAAATACTCAGTATAATTCTTTTGGATATTGGCCTGTGCATTGGACACCAATGCAAACCAATAAATTTAAATAATTAATAATATATGCATTTCATTTCTTCTTGAAAACTATTATTATTAGGCCCCCTATACTAACTTTCAGTCGTCACCAACCATGATTGTGGGGTCAATGACGACAGCTTAGCCGTGTTGTTTCGTCTTGTTGCTGTAGCTTAAGGATTCGTGTAGTTGGCATCACTAATCGACTTGACAGCGTACGCTGCGTATAGACTAGTAAGCATGTATTCAATTTTAACTATTATTATTAATAATACATACGAAGAGAAATCTCTGCAACGAAGTCAACTTTGCTGTCACGCGAGCCCCCCGCGAAGCGGGGCGAGACCTGCAGCCTCTCTCCCTCCCTCGCATTCACCAGCGAAGCCGGCTGACACTAATGGGCGATATCTGTGTCTGCCTCTTTCACTCCCTGCCACGCAATTGGCCCACCTTGGATAGTCAAATAAGCTGTTTCTTTTGTTCCTCATTATGAAATCCTCCTAAAAGGAATTTCTTGGCCATTTCTCTGGCGATTTTTAGGCCGTGAATGTATGTAAGTAACATGCATACGATTGGGTTAGAGCAAAGTAGATATTGTAACAAAGCTCTTTGAAAGTGGAAGTGATAACTTGGATACGACCGTTGGACGGAGGCTCGGAGGTATGGAGGGATGGATGGAGGGATGGATGGAGGGACGAAAGGATGGAGGGACGGAGGAAGGAGAAAAGGACGTAGGAAGGGACGGATGGACGTTTAGAGGTAGGAAGGGAGGGAGGAAGGGAGGGAGGGGTTGGAAGGGACGGACGGTTAGAGGTAGGGACGGATGGACGGAGGAAGGGAGGGAGGGAGGAAGGGAGGATGGGAAAAAGACGGCCAGTCGGATGTAGAGATGGATGGACGGAGGGAGACAGGTTTGGAGGTATAGTGGCATGGATGGAGGGAAGGATGCAGGGAGAGGCAGGGAGAGGGAGAGGAGTGGCGTCAATCACATATCACGTGATGGCGTCTCTCTTAACATTTTCAAATTGTTTTAACCGTCTTAGGACGGGCAAACATCTATTGGGTGTAATAGAAACGTTTACCGTCATTCCTCTGTTGAATGTGCCCGCTGTAAGTATGGCACGTATCATTCGAATCATTGCGCCTCCCTACAGTACACACAGTTAGATGCTGTGACACGTGTTTGACCGTTTGAATTAAATAGAATACGAAATCAAAGGATGCAAGTAGAAACTGAAAGTATAATATAAGAGGTTGATCCTTCGTTAACTATCGAAAATGAACTTACAGTATACCTACAAGTGTAATTAAAAAGCGAAAGAAAAGTTGCAAAATAACTGGATAGTTGAGGAAGAAAACATTTAGTTATAAACTCTGATTCAAAGAGAAGGAGAATGCGAAATAACGATTCAATCGAAGAAATAATATTGTGAGCAGGGAGTCTCCATGGCAACTCTTGCTTTCGACAAAAAGGTAAGTGATTAGAAGCGACCAATTCTGGAAATAGCCTGAACCAATTAACTTCAATTTCATTACGTCCACACAATACAATACAACTGTAATTTGATAATGCCCTCCTTAGGAAGTTCAAAGTGCACATTGAAGTTCGTCAACCATTAAGAGTCATAAGCATAGACTGGAACAGGTAAGTTTTCAGTTTAGATCGAAAGACGTCTCCTAAGAGAATTGCAAACATGAGGAGGTAGAGAGTTCCAGATGGAGGGACTAGTAACTGTGAATGAATGCCGACCGAAGACAAGACGTGTACCAGGAACAGCATATCTTCAACAAGATTCTGATCGAATTGAGGAGCGGCCTTTAACAGAGTTTCAAAGCGTGACCATGGAAGACAAGTAAAAGATGGTGGATGACTTGCACGTGTTATGAGGAGTGCCACCTATCCAGGTGTTTTATAAACAACTATGACGGATTATAACTAAGCCTACTGGAAGCTGGACAGATAACAGTCATTGCTTACCTTTGGATATGTGCTTCCGCCGAAGGAGTTGTCTGCCTCCCAGGTCGTGTTGATCTGTTTTCTAACTGGGTCCGAAGTGTTCTTCTGATCGATGTCGTAGAAGGGCTGAATGCCTCTCCTTGGATCGATCTGCTGACCGCGGCTCTGTTAAACAAGGAGTGACACAACATCTTTAGACAACGCTGATGATTTTGGTGAGGAGGAGGAAGCGGAGGCGGAGCAGCAGCAGGAGCAGGAGCAGGAGAAGGTGGAGTTGAAAGAGGTGGAAGGTGATTAAAAGAGACTGCTGTGTTAGATGGCTTACTTGGTGACTCCTACTTTGCTGATAGAATTGAAGGCTGATAATGATGACGGAATGATGGTTGATTTGATTATGACGACGGGACAGTGTAAGGATGTCGACAAAATCTGACGATAACACAGATAATGATGGCGTCTAACGATAAGGATTTAAATAGATTGATAAAACACCTGTTCAAGATGTCAGAAAAAGTCAGAGGGCTGATGCATGAAAATGAATCAGTCAATCAATCAATATTCGTTTAATCCAATAAACGCGCCCATTTCCCCACACTGTCTCAATATCAGAAAAATACGACGCATGGTATTGCTATAACTCACCGGTTCCCAGCCAATGGTCGCTGATGGGTAGTAGTTGTAGTGGGTGGCAAATCCTTCGTTCAACCAGATCTCCGTCCACCACTTGGCCGTTACCAGATTTCCATACCACTGCAGAACATACGAGATTCATCTTCTTCTATTCAGTCTAATTACTCTGTTCCCAATCAACTGCCTACCCCGAAACGTTCCCAGCCGACCTCAGATTAAAACCAAACGCTTGCTGGAATGAGCATGTGGCACCAATGCCAGAAAGACACGTAGATTCAAAGGGACACCAAACTAGGGAGAGGGACAACCACTAAGAATGGTATACACCGCAATGTGGAAGAGCGATAGAAGAAGACAAATATGTTTCTGTCCGGTTTGGAACGCAGGGATATGAGGTCAGCCACTTCTAAGACCTAAAACTGTAGGACCTGACACTTCGCCAGATGGACATTAAAGTATACCAAGAGATAAAGAACAGGTCGTTCAGAGAGTGGATGAGCCCTGTAAATGCAGTCTACCATACAAAAACTTCAGACTGCCACCTAATTAATATGGAGCAGAGAAATAACAAAACTTAGACACTTAAATTTATATTAATCGAAGCACAACATTACAGCATCAAAGATTAAAGACGACTCCCAAGATAGATATTCACAGTTCATGTCAACCACGCATCTAAACCTTACAGCCTCTGAAAATGAGGCTGTAAGGTTTAGATGGGAGTCTTTTTGTTGGGCTTCCCATGTGTGCGTGAGCCCATCACAGGTCACTCTTCTAGTGTTCTGTACACTGTTTTGCTTACTGGTGATATTTCTGTCCCTAACGACAATGTACGTACGTGATGAGCGATTTCGTGAGCCATGATGCTGGCGACGTTGATCTTCTGAGTGGCAGATGTGGTGGGTGGATTGATAGCGATCGACTCCTCGCCGTAGGTGATCAGACCCCAGTGCTCCATAGCACCACCCTTGCTCGGCAGAGCCAAGTGATCTGTCGTAAATTGAACATCACACGAAATAAACATTTGCTTTTCGGATAATCAGATGCAAATTACTTAATTATAATCAGGTCATTATATATGGGAGCATTTCGACGAAACCGATTGCAAAGTGGTTGTGAGAGATTGTGGCTTTGAATGCATTACTTCACTGTTTGAAATTGCACTTGTGATAAAAAGGATAAACTGTTCCAGTCTGTTGTTACCAGTGCATCTACAGGCGTTATTGTTTCTTGGATTGGCATCGAATTTACAATACTGTCGCCAGATAGCTCTGCATGGTATCCGGACGATTGGTCATAGGACGATTGGTCATAGGACGATTGGTCATAGGACGATTAGTCATATGCCGCTAATAAACCGACATAATTCGTTGTAGTTGTTAGTTATGGACATTCTTAGTTTTAAGCTTAACGCACCGGGGCATACATCGTTTTTAGACAAAGATAATCAGTGCCAATTAAAGCACTTATTAGGGTAATACTTACAGGGATCAACTCACTCTCATGTTTCATTCAAGTAGTGAAAAATCTGTTGACGTTCTAGGCTTTTACGTATTGTTCGTATTTTTGTATTACGTAGGCTATTTCACAGTAAAATGATCCAGTACTGTAGGCCTAAATAGTTTTCATGTTTTAAAAACTTCTCTGTTTTAGCCTTCGATAGTGCCATCGCCGATAGGATCTAGGTAGGCCCTATGACCAATTGTCCTATGACCAATAGGCCCTATGACCAATCGTCCTTATGACCAATCCTCCTATGACCAATCGTCCTAGAACCCTCTGCATATCTCGCCTCTGAGCACACTGCAGTTCAGCTGAACAGAGGTATAGAGACGACTAAATACTGCTACTATTACTACTGCTACCGGTGCTGCTGCTGCTGCTGCTACTGCTGCTACTGCTGCTGCTGCTGATGCTACAACAACAACTACTACTACTACTACTACTACTACTACTACTACTACTACTACTACTACTACTACTACTACTACTACTACTACTACTACTACTACTACTACTACTACTACTACTACTACTACTACTACTACTACTACTACTACTACTACTAATAATAATAATAATAATAATAATAATAATAATAATAATAATAATAATAATAATAATAATAATAATAATAATTATAATAATAATATTAATAATAATAATAATAATAATAATAATAATAATAATAATAATAATAATAATAATAATAATAATAATAATAATAATAACAATTATAATAGCGTATTTCCACACACCTAAAATACTTATGTAGGCTAAACATGAAACACTTTCAAAGCGCGCATATTTTATGGAAGTGGATCGAGTTCTGCTCACCCATCTTTGGTTCTCGGTAGGTGATGCCTGTCTCTGTATCCAGCCAGGCCTGGAACTCGGCAGCAACATCAGCAGCAAACTGCATCTGAGACAGGATATCCGGGCTCGACCAGATGCGCACCTGTCGAGACATACAGAAGCAATTAATTTGTCCTTCACTTTTAAATTGGTTCGTTTCGTCTATTACTCCTTTTTACTCTTCGCTGCCTTGCGTATCTTATGACTTTCCTCGAATCTCAATGCTCATTGTAATTCTTCTCTAAAGGAAGATACGAGCATCAATATCCCATTCGGAATGATCGGCACCTGATGATAATCAAAACACAGACACCTCTTCCTATCCTCAAAGGACTGCCTCGTATCATGGGTCCAAATTAACGGCTGCATATCCTCCTACTCCTCCTCCTTATCCTCAATCTCCTTCCCTTCCCCTTCTACTTCTCCTTCTCCTCCTTCTCCTCCTCCTTCTCCTTCTCCTCCTCCTCTTCCTCCTCCTTCTTTTTCTTCTTCGTCCTTATCGCCCAATGTTTGTCAATTTATTTTTCCCATTTCATCTGGAGACATACACGAGATAAGCAGCAAAAGTAAGTTCATAATTTTGTTGATGATGACAACGACGACGATGATAATTGTAGCGACGAAGACGATGAAAATGATGACAACGATGACGATGATTATAAAGATTGTGAATGTGATGTGGTGGTGAAGGAGGTGTTGGTGGTAAGGTTGAAGGTTGTGGCAATGATGATGACGATGAAGATGATGATTAAGATTGTGATGGTAGTGATGATGATGATGATTATGATACTAGTGGTGGGGTGATGATGATGATGCCATCTTTATTACCTGATAGCCGTTGATGTTGCCACTGATGAGAGTATGAAAATCTCCAACTCCAATGCATAGCAAATAGGTGGACATAACGGGGGATATTTGATACGTATCAGCAAAGTAGCCATCAGGTCTGGAACAAGCAACGAAATTAAAGTACACGCTGTGTGAGGCGGAGAAACAACAAGATCTTAGACACTTGGATCGACTCATATTCCAGTGGACTCAGTTGTACCAACCACAGCTGCTTGATGTGCATTTTATACACCACAGCTGTCATTTGTTAAGCTTATTATACGATACAACCCAGCTCTAGAGTCTAGATAGCAGAACAAGGACAGATAGCTCTATGCAGAATCAAAACTAATGAGGATAGGATCAGTTGAGTTACTCTGGTCGTGCCAATCCAGCGTCTGGATAAACTCGGAAGGCGAGGAATTGTGCATATTGTTATCTCTGAACTTAGATAAGATCAATTTTAAGATTTTTTTGTAATAGGGTGATTCCAGATACGGAATTCAACATATTTCTAAATGATGTGTGACTCCCTCGTGTACATGAAACTAAATTTCTGGATGTTTTAATTACTGATAAGCTTAAATGGAACAAACATGTGGATATGATCACCAATAATGTGTCAAGGATAGTTGACATAGGCCTATTACATAAGGTTGTACATTTACTACATACTGATAAACTGAAGCTATTGTATCATACTCTACTAGAACCACATATCAATTACTGCTGTGTTGTTTGGGCTTCTCCCTATATAACCTGCAATTTGGATCCCATGTTGAAGCTCCAGAAAGCTGCATGCCGAAATATTTCCCACTCACCCTATTTGGCTCACTCTAAGCCTTTATTTATTAAACTCAAAATTCTAAAAAAAGTAACGATCTGTCCTACATTGTCTATTGTAATCCTTATGTTCAAGTTTGGAAATAATACCTTACCCTCCATATTTAAAAATTATTTTATATCAGTTGCTCAGATTCATTCGTTTAACACTCGTGGTCGTGGGTCTAATAAATGTGTTATCCCCTATGCCCGCACTACTTGTCGATTTAATAGCTTAAGAATTCTTGGTCCTCGATTGTGGAACTCTTTATCGGATGATATTAAGAGGGAAAATGGTCCCTATATTTTCAAGAAAAAAATTTAAAAAGTATTGTTTCTAAAATATTCTAATGTTGATGTGTAGCTTTTTGGTCAATATACTTGTATCTGCTCACCTGTCTTTAACTATACCATACTTTGCATTTAATATGTTAGCATTACTTTACCAATCTCCTAATTTGTATTAAGTTTATTATTAAGTCATTATTGATATTGGTATTACTGTCGTGCTGTGCTGCTGTTATCGTTATTATTTTTACTGCTTTTACTATTATTGAAGTCCTATTTAAGTCCTAATTAAGTATCAAATACATTTAAGAATACTAATCAAGAAAGAGGGGTCAAGCTTAGTGTGAGCTATTAGCTTTTCTTGGCTCCTGTCACACTGTAGGTCTACTAGCTGTTTCATGATTGTAAGATTGTAATCTAAAACCTGTTCAGTGCAATAAACAAATCAATTCATATTGTTATGCAAATGTTCGCAAACATGATTTTCTGCGCAATTTCTTTACGTGATTGTGTGCTTGTGTGTGTTGTGTGTATGCCTGAGGAGACCTCGTCCTACCTGACTACGCTGGACTCGATAGGCATATTGGCCAGAGCGACGACCGACGAACTGTGTACGACCGTTGTGATGAAAGTTGCTTTCAGATCTGGTTCATCGAAGCATGGAAAAGCCGTTCGAGCCTCAATCGCCTCAAACTGGGTCGAAGACATATACCTATTTACATTACCACATCATTGCCAGGATTACATAAAAGGCAGGGTCGTGTACCGAAATATTTCAAAACAGGGTAATATTACATGGTGGTCCATAACTCCGTGTAGGTTCAAAGAAAACAGATATCGTCTCGACTTTTGAAGACAATATTGAATTTTAAAGCTACCCAGTACGTGTCAATATAGATTACCAGGAAAGATGACGCCATTCATATTGTGTGAAACTATCTCTAAATTCTTGTATTTTAATGAATGTGCCAATACCCCGGCTTGTAAAGCCATATAGCCAGACATTAAGATCTTCAATGACATTATAATGCTGCACAAACATCCGCGCAGGCTTTAAGTAGATTATATGACTCTAATTTTAACTGCCGTGGTTGGGTTGGGACTTGGGAGCGTCTCTGAGTAGGTTTTTTGAAGGGGCCTATATCAAATTCCTGAAATGAAATGAATGAATATATATTCCGTCGAGGGCAAGATGTAATGTATACCCAAACAATGACAGTCTTATAGAGACTTGACCCTTCGATTTAGGAGATCTAGAGAAGCCATTGTACTAACTTAGTTGTGCCATCTGGTGTCACGTAGGAGTCCCAGTAGATACCGTTGTTGTCTGATCGCAAAACTCCCGTGAAGTCCAAACTGAGCAGATATTTCTCGCCGACCACGAGGCTATTTGAAAGATTGAAGTAGAGGAAATTTGCAGCTGGGTTCTCCGCAAAACTCGAATAGATCGGGTCAGGTGGAGAACCTGGTGAGTCCGGACTGACGGATACGGAAATGGTTGTCTGGTCAATGGTCAATCCTGAACACGAGGAAGAATTTCGTAACTGATAATGCTCTTGGAATATTTCAAATGATAAGAAAGAAATGGGTGACCTGAGAAAATAGGAAGAACATAAAATAAAGTCAGTGCAAAAAGACAAACAAGGAAAAGGAACAAGAGCAAGTCAGAAAACCGGAAGAAAAAAGAAGACGGAAAGAAGACAAAGAAGAAGAAGAATAAAAGACGAAAAGATAATGATGATGGTTATGAAGCACTATACGTTGAATGTGTAGTTGGTTAAAGTGATTGTCTTGCCTAAGGAGTTGATTATGATGACATTGGTCGCAACGAGACAATCGATGTAGATGTTGACATGTCCACTGAATGGAAAGGGAGGCTCCGGAAGGTAGATGTTTGGGAAGAACTCCACTTCGTAGTGGTACGGCTTCAGTGTCGCTGGTAAACGTCCATCCGATTCATCAAAAGGACTGATTCCATTTACTAAAACAACATAGAACTGTAAAGGGTGATGCCCTAAATAACAGAAGATCATACACTTCTGTAAGTGTTTGGTAAATGGCATTGTGTTAATCATTTGTCTCGATAGAATCGATTCGTACGTTTTCATGCACGTAAGGGTGTACGTCATGGAGGCATAATTCTAAAAGAGCTATGGAATATGACCAGATCAGCTATAAAATTATGTGCGTTTGTATTTGCCTTGCTATTTATATAGCGCCTATCGAGAAGCTTAAAAGGCGCTTTCTTTATTCGTTACTGATAGTCCTCCACCACCCTAGTCCGTGACAATTAGACTGTTGACCGGTGTCGTAAGAGCATTGCGTAGAATGAAGCAGAGTTATGCTGGGGGAGAGTGACCACGTTGAAATCCGAATGGTCAGAGAAGCCAGGATACGATGGATAGGCAGATCTGAAATTATTAGACTATAAAAAGCCATCTGGTCAGAGCCTTTTGGAGTCACATAGACCAGATACCGTGGCGGCCTTTTTGTAACATATCGTTTTATATAAGTATTTGAGACACCCCTCCCCTCTTAGATGCAATCGACCACGAAAGAAAGAAGCGAGACTTACAGAAGGGTTCTGGTCCTCCGGCGACTGTTTCTTTTGCTAGCAGCAGGAAGGAGGCGAAGAGCCACGTCAGCAGAAGGTAAGCCATCGAACGCATCTCTGACGACTGCGCAACGAGATCTGCTGGTCGTCGTCGATATGACTTGAAGGGGTCTGACCGGATGGCTTCATATAGCGCCTCAAAGGTTATCATCTTGGGCCGATTAGTCCACTTTCTGCAGGCAGTGAGCTGATTGGTCGAAATGAAACAACGGTAGAAGGTGATTGGCTGGTCTAATCAGAAGAGGACGAAACATTTCCTGTACACAGACACAGAAACAGACAACACGACACACGGACAAGACCAGGCATATAAGCACACACAGACACACGCTCAAACACACACGGACACACACACAATGACAAGACCACGCGTATAAGATGGACAAGACCACACACAAACGCAAACACACATTGGAAGAAAGTTTAAAACGTATGCTTATATATATTATATATATGAACATATATATATGAAGAAATATATATATATATGTATGAACAAACGTTGAGTGCATGTGTCGACCAATCAGAGGCTGATCGATGGTCGGCACAATCCGTCCACAGCTCATCTGAGTTTCATTTGGGGGAGCCATATGGCTGATCCCAACTCCGGCATTTAGGCTTCAATGGGTTCATGCTTTGACTGAGATAACATTATAAATAAGTATGGCCTGTTATTCCACAATAATCATAATGGTAAACAACGGTCATATATATATATAATTATATGATTGCTTGAATACAGGAAAATCTATGACAATGAACAGTCCTGAAGGTCTACACTCTACATACGTTGCCAGCCTTACTTGAAAGTTGAGATCGGTGTTGTGCTTGACCCCACCCTTCAGAGTCCGAGATTCTGGAGAGATCCACTGAAACTGTCATTTCGATATAACAGACCTAGTCATCTTCTTCAGAGGTCCTTCGATTTGGCCCATTTGTGGTTAGTTCAACGACTCTGATCTTCGGAGTTTATTTATAACATTTCATAAGCTGTTTTGTATCATTATATCCAGTATCACTCCATCTTGTATTAGGCCTACTACATCTAATATTACTATATCTTGTATCACTAATCGCTATATCTTGTATCGCTATATTTGGACATACTGTTTATTCTCCTCCATTCTTCAACACCTATTCGCCGAACGTTAATCTTTGCGCTCGCTGTAGAAGAGTACCACTGTAACGGAGAGTACCACTTAATGGAATAAAAATAGTTTTTTCTATCAAATTGCTAATCCACCACAGACTCTCTGTCTCTCTCCAGATTGTTCTTCGGGGTGTTGACCTTTGGCTTGGTTTTGGTGCGCCATCAGTAACTGTTGATGCCTTATCCATTCGACACAGACGCTATAGAAGTCACTAATTAATTATACCTTAGCCTGACTGGTTATTGACTAGGAACAAAGTTCTTCACTTTGAGCATATGTTAATAACACGCATATCTTGAGAACACGTATTTATTCAATTTATAGAAATGTAGGTCACAACAGTTGCGAATTTCTCGCGGAGTTTATTTGGTAACGGAAATAGAACGGGACCAACATCAATTAACAGGTGTGCAAAATTTCCAGCACTGCAGTTGTGTTTACAAGCAAGTGACCGATAGCCATATAGCCTGATCATTATCGCAGCAAAGTGATGTCGATAGTGTGATAAGGGGTAAGGATTTAAACTAGTCTAGAGGGTCACACAAAAGTACCAGCAGTCACGCTATATATATCGCTAGAACGTTTACAAGAATTGTTAATTTTCTGATGCCTCATTTGACTGAAAAATGTGAAGTCCGTAAAGCTATTAGTTTTAACGCTTTAAAGTGAGAAGTTGCGTTTCTAGATTTTCTAAGAAATCTACCGACTATAAAAATTATAAGCAGTAAAATTCAGCGCAAAGGTTACTGGTTTTGTTTGAATGACCAGTGATTTGAAGACTGAGTTCCTAATTCTTGCATATTATGACTGTCTGACTAGTACATTAAATACGTTGTGCTGTTTAGTTAAGCTGCAAAACATTAGCTAGATGACCGTCCGCGAAAGAGAGAAGACCCACGGCTTAAACACGGGTTAGCTGAACTGGACAACATTGCGGTTTGGTGGAAGAGCAGCAATATGCCAAAATAATAATTTTGTCGACGGCAACGGCTTACGTTGTCACTAGCTGTCGTTAAACTGTGGACCCACCCAAACTATTTAGTATTGCGGATAAGGTAGAGTCATTGTGGTCTTGAAGAACAAATGTGCCAAAATACTTGATCCACTTAATTACTATTAGGATGATTTACTCGTGATTATATACTTTATGATGTACGTCAAAATGCGGTCAACGATTGGTTCAATAAAGCACATACTTACTTACTTACCTACTGAACGAACAACTATTCTTCAGTGTCATTTGGAGTGGCAAGTAAACCGCGTATTTGGTCAACATCTTTTGTACCCTGCATAAGGCAGTCATTGTCACATATAAATTTTCTTTTGAAGTGAAACTTGTTCTGCCAACTTGATGAAGTTTTTAGAATTTGTTGATCGCAGTATGTTAACCCTAGGGCTACCAAGCTTTTTGTAACACTGGCTACCAAGGGGGAGGGGGTGGTAACCCCCCCTGGATTTCGTGTTTGGTTTTACATATCATATCTTGTAATCTAGCAATGGATTCAGCATTCATTTCTGCACAGAATGGTATATTTAGTTGTACATTATGTGAATGCACCTCGAAATTACATCACTTTTAACAACGGAACCCATTAATTAGCAATATTGTATATTATTGCGTACATTTTGTACTTTTTGGATAAACAAATATAAGATTATGTGTGTTTTGAAACTAATCTATGTATAAAAGATACACACAATCATCCCTACACATGTTTATATAGTATAAATGTACTTCCATACATATATATCGGTTTACGTTGTAATGCTGTATTCAGCCATTTTCACACAGATTACGCGTATTATTATTTATTTTGATCACTTCCGGTATTCAAAAGACAAAGATGTAGGTATGCAAATGAAGCCCTACATTCCCTCTAACGAATGGTATCTTTGTTTCTCTTCCAGGAAGACAAATGAATACGCTACAGACAAAAAACTAAGGGGTGAGTGCTTCCATTCAGCCATTATTCACGCATATTACGCGTATTATTATTTATTTTGAACACTTCCGGTTGTCTCAGGTCAACTCAGTGACCATAGAAATGTAGCCCCACATTCCTCTATAGAATGGTATAATTTCTGTCTCTTAATATTAAATATCTTATAGTCGAAAATCTAGGGGGTGGTATCCACCCCCCTGGTACCTCGGGTATATTGGGTATAACTTTTGAACGGTGTGAGATATCATCTCAGATTTTACCTCAAGACGTGTGTAAATGAACCCCCTACAGCTACCTAAAAGTTCAAATTTTTATTCCATACGGAAAAAGTTTGAGATTTAAAAAACCTAGGGGGTGGCAACCACCCCCCCCCTTGGTAGCCCGAGGGTTAATAAGCCTGGTTTTGGTAGTAGATCTGTGTATACTTTCAAATGTATTGGAGAGTCGATTGCTTGTTTAATTAAATGTAAATAAGATGTCTTCCGCCTTTAACCCGGATAATTTTTTTATTGGGTCCCATAAAAGATTTGCGCGGTATGGGTTAAACTCCCAAAATTCGAACTCCGGCTGCATGCTCATAGGACGACGGAAACCTTGGCATCCTTTTCGTTCGTGAGTTCCATCCTGATTGAGGAATTGGAATTCGGTAGGTCATATCGAAATAAAAGTTATCCACCGTATAATCCACGATAAGTATGAGAGCCAGTGTAATCATAAACATGACCATGACAACAGTGGTAACATGCGGTCACCAGCCGAACCCGTGTAGCTATAATTGTAACTATGGCAACGGTGGGAACTATGATACTGGTACCCGTAACTACAACCAAATGCAATGATTTAAGAATGAGCAGCTAAATGATACCTGGATCACTTGTATCTGACAAATAATTTCAGTCTTCCTGACGACAATTTGATTCTTTCATCTCTTTAGAGACAGCAAATCAATAACTTTACCGGTCATAGTTAGTTCTTCTCCGGATACAATTAAGTAGTGTGATGTTTATTAGGAATAAATGCCAAGTAAATACAAGTTAGGTTTCATAGGAAGCAGCCACTTTTAATCTGTTTCATCGCTAGTATTTGTAGTCCGCTTTATACGAATCGACGACCATTGCCCAGTGGTGGACAGCGGAAGGTGTCATTTCGTAACCGGAAGCGAGGTGTACGTCTGCCAATGGTTGACTGGCCAGCCAATCACGAAGGGCGTTGGCGTTATTCGTTCTCCAGTCGATGTTCTGTTGGACGAGAAGAACCATCTGAGCAAACTGGTTCCGTTCATATTCAGACAGCGGAGGATGACGACCGATGAAGTCATTCAACTGCCAGCAAACAACAATAGCCCACATCAACGCAACGATGCTGTTGTCTATGGATCTTACTCACGACCAAGGGGCACCAAGCCGTTTAGTATTTGAAAGGTACGCCATTGATTTTCCCTAAAACCGATTTTGGAAGAATATTTCCATAGAACGGCCAACATAAGACATGGAAACGTAAAACGATGGACAAAGAAAGGATAGAGAATTGAAAATGTGTGGAAAACATAGCCACGTGAAATCTCGTAAAAACAAAGAAAATAATGGAATGAAAATGGCTAGAGAAATCTGGAAAAAACTTTTAAAGGTTCTCAAAGGAGGTCTTTGAATGCAAATGACCAGAAAGTAAACTCGTTTAATTTATTTCATATGAGGCTTGACGAGAGAAAGTGAAGAGTTGGAAGTCGTCACGCTCTTATCCTAGCCTCGCCAAAGTCAACCGTTGCCAATTTCTATACCCGCCAGTAACCAAGATGAGTGCTTAAAAATTCATTTATTTTATTTATTAATTTCATGTCTTATCCCAGTCATTGTCACCATCGTCATGATGAAGTCAAGAACCGATAAGGAGAGAATGATGACAGAGACTGTGTTGACGATAAAATGATGTTGCGAATATAATGATGCTGATGATGATAACGGTAATAACGAAAATGCTGCTGATTAGAATGATGACGATGATGATGGCGATGATAATGATAATAATGCTACTGCTGCTGCTGATGACGATGATAACCTGAGTGGCTTGGGCTGCTGTGGAGAATCCTGCGATGATGTTGTTAAGTGTCGTCCATCTGTTGATTCTACATTTGAAAACATTCAGACTTATCTTTAAAGGTTTTGTTCCAGTTAAACCGTTTACGTCGTTTTCGTACAGAAGAACTCTTAATAGAGCAGTTAGTAAAGATATTGTGGTGCGTGATGGTCTTGTGGTTAGCGTACCAGTCTGTTAGTAAAGTGATCTGGGTTCAAATCCAAGGTAGGGCAGATATTCTTTGCAGATCCATCTCCATCTGCACCTCCTAGTCTAGCCAACTCATCTCTAATGAGTACACTGACCATACACTGTCAGTGGAAAGAGCGAGAAATATCAAGAGGATTTACCAACCAACCCCCCCTCATATGACAAGGCTAAGAAAATGAAGTCGCTAACACTTCATACTCATGTCTGCCTCTCAGGCTATCTTAAGCGACTGTTCTTCTTCTGACACACAAAGAAAACGTTAGGAGTATAGATGGAGGTATATGAAAACTGACCCAGCTCGAACCGAGCTCCAGTTTGCGTCCAGATAGTCCCAGAGTATCGATCCGCCGTAGTCAAGTACTGCCAGGTACTGAGTGGCTGTGTTTCGATCCCTCTGCGCTATGTTCGACTGTACGGTGAGTTCATCCAGATATCTTCAAAATATTATTAAGACACAGATTCACACGTACAGCACAGTGCAATGTGTTACAGTGGTTGAACTAGTGGCAATAGAATCAGTTGAAACTTTATACAGCGCCACTTCAACAGGCCCTCTTCAAAGTAGATAGTGATGATTATGGGAAACAACTGATCATATTGGTGATGACATCGAAGATGATGATGATGATGATGATGATGATGATGATGATGATGATGATGATGATGATGATGATGATGATGATGATGATGATGATGATGATGATGATGATGATGATGATGATGATTATGATGATGATTATGATGATGATGATGATGATGATTACGATGACGAAGATACTGTACTTGTCGAGGAGGACTGTGTCACTGGTGCATGACAGTCCGAACAGGTAGGCGTATCTTTCGTCTCGAATCTGAGATGACTTTCTGAGTAGATAGACGTTGAACCAGAGCGTCCAGTCGCCGGATGATCCCTCTCTGACTCCGGTACAAAGCGCAGTTGGAAGGTTGTTTGGATCGATGCTAGAACAATCATAATAGGAGGTAGGGTCAGCTGAGTGAAGTTGAAGTGAGGACAAGTAAATAAAAGTACGTTAATGTAAGACTGCTAAGCCAACATCACACTCCTTGATTCAGTTATTCTGTGACAGAAGTCATTCTTGTTTAAGACCTGGTCCCCTATTTAACACGTCATCCATCCCTGTGCTGTATATATGAATTAATCGCTTATTGAACTATAGGAGAATGGAAACTGTAATCACCCGTTAGCAGCTGGGTCCGCTGCAATGATCGAATACTGCTGGCGTGCCGTTGCCAGGCAACCTGCGTCTCCATAGCTACAGGCCGTCGAAATCATGTCTCTTCGCAGATAACTAGGAATAATTCAGTGGTAAACTGTTAGTAGTATCGTCGATTATATCGACTAATTAAGGACGATATATCATGGGATAGGATATGTAGGAGTGGATGGAAGAGGATTGGATAGGATGGCGTGGGATAGGATATGAGAGAAAAGGATACGGTAGGAGAGGAGAGGATAGAACTGGAGAGATGAGGAATCAATCTGATAAAAACAAATGAGGCGACGATAAAGTATTGCTGAGCCAGAAAATACGATATAATAGCATGGGATGATACATAAAATTTAGTTATAGGATCATATAACTTTATATTCGTCATCGTAATCGTTAACTCTAAATTTCTAAAGCGCTACTCAAAGCTAAGCGCAGTGCACCAGCTTATTCACAAGCGCATTTTGTGTCAGAGGGATTGTTACATGGATCTCATGACTATGGGTTGTATATTAGATTTGATCGGCTCATAGGAAAAAATTTATAAATGTGTAAGCGAAGTGGATTGAATTCAGCTGATCTGCAAAGTGTCGATAATTAAGAGTGACTCACTGCGTAAGGATTGGCTCTGTATCACTGTAGACCCATCCAAACTGTTGATTAACTGGACTGCTCTTGCTGACCACATAACTCTACAGCACACGTATTCAACACAATCAGCTACTTTCGGTCTAGTTTATTTTCGATTTCAACCTTTCAGTCAAAAACTATTCAACTCTCAACCCGAACCACGTTCGCAACATTTTCTGCAAAAGAGTGTAACGAAGAGTGTGACGATACATCTTTACTTATAGCTATCGCTGACAAATTCGTTTCAAGCGTAGAAAGTAGCAGTGGTCAGATATGCTGCCTTCTTTGTGGAAACCGAGAAAGTATTCATCGATAAAGCAGAAGATTCAGGACTAATATTTTAGTCAAATTTTCTTTGTAGAATGTTAATCTCAACTTTCCAACCCCGGATACTAAGACTGTAAATCGATTTAGATAATATTCTTTGGCGTGTAAATTATATAATATAATATATTTATTTTTTCAAACCTGGTAGGTTGAGAACCACGTTTCCGTCCTGAATATCCGATTGGTGTGTTGAATGTGCTTGAGAGCCGAAGCCCAGGCATTGTAGACGAATTCTGCGTCCAAGTACCGCGTGTTATCCATGGCGTATGTGATGCTTAGGTAACCAGCTCTGAAAGTGAATTGGAAAGACAGTCGTCGTCAAAGCCATATGTGTATTCAAGGCGAAGAAATCGGACGCAAGGTTGGAAATTTAAAAGTAAATTTCACACTTTGAGAGCCCAACGTTCTTCTGCCTTTGTAAACGCAATTCATAGTAACGGTTCTAACGGCGAATCGTGTTTGCAGTGCTTTGCACACTCTTTGCAAAGAGTTGCAGTCAACTTGCAGCGTCTTTAAAATCACTTTTATCTCCAGTGAGCTGATAGGCCTGAACAGGGACTGCAAATAATTGATTGAAATCTGAGAAGAAAAGTTGACCTGGCTGCAAAGTGTCACTTCCTCGACCGACAGATTCTGCGGTCAAAGAAAAGTCACAAGGAAATCGTAATCTCCAACTTTCTAAAGCGCTACTCTGAAGTTGAGAACAGGGCAACAGCTTATTTAGGAGCGCTTTGTCTCGTGTCAGTGGGTTGTTCAAGGATGGAAATGGAAGATCTGAATCTGGTTGCCAGAGTGGGCCCTCTGGCAACCGGACTTGGATCTTCCCTTGCCTCAACAGCTCCTCTACCTCCTCCTCTCTGGTTTTGTTGAGATTGAGAGAGCTTGAAAGGATGGAACATGGTATGTATTATTGAAGAGTTGGGAATTCAGTTTAGAGTGGAAAGCCTATTGGTTGATAAGTAGAGCAGTTTGAGGTCGATGACGGTGGGTCGGTTGCTGTATTGGTGGGGGAACAGAAAATTTGCGGGAATCGGGAAGATCATTCCAGAGACGAGGTGAATTATAGCAAGGAGAATCTTTGGTGGTCAGTGGTCCAATGGATCTCATTCTACCGTTAGTGACGAAGATCTAAAACATGACAATAGTGATATTGACCTTGAAAGAGTGAAGGTGTCATCGACGATCGCACTTCTACTCTCTGCATCGATCACCTGAAAGAAACAGACATCGTAATTATGTTGGTATTCAGCTGAGATATGAAGGTCTTACAAAGAACGACGCATAGGACTACAACGTTTAACCAAATGACCTTCCTTCTGGGACATTCTCTTTCGACTTAACTTCTCTCATGGATTATGGCTTTGACTACGATTGAAGAGTCCTTTGCATCGGGTTTGATGTCAGCAGGAGGGCAGAAACAACACTTTTTAATATGCGTCTTGACAAAGATGCTATAGAAGTCACTAGGTTAGCTGAGAATCTGCCACTGGAAATTAAAATTACTTCATCAACAACAGCTCAAGACACATTTTCGGCATACCTTAAATCTCAGCGCTGTATGTATAAAACTTCCAGACATCCACAGTCCAAAATATTTACAAATTCCTTCAAAGTTACCATAGGAACAGTCTAAGACATACATCATGTGCTATAAAGGCATTTGGAGCTCACCGAGTGATCGATATCCAGTTGGTTTGAGAGAGCGTTCAGATTCTGTGCGTCGTATAAAACTCTGTAGAAAAAGTTCTGTTTAGCGTTGATGATCACCCATCCGCCACTCAAAGGCAGATCGTTCAATGTTGTCTCTACAAATATAAATATAACCTATACTAAGTTATACATTTACCCATCCACATATACATTTATACACCAGGCTAATGGACAGGAGAGCAGAACACCATGTAATACACCGTAACAGATCCGACTAAAACAAATTTAACTCTGCACCGCCAGTAAACGCACCCCTTCTGCACTCGCAAGAATGCACGTAACTGAATCAGTAAATAGCAAATTATGATATTACATATAAAATATAATATATAGGATTATATGTATTATTCTAGTGACCTGTCTGCCGGATGTTTATCCATGCGACGGGTAGAGCATCCCAGGCTGAAGGAGCGCTCTCAGATGTCACGACTGTTATTGGAACATCCCAGGCATAGCTGGAAAACATCATCATTCACTTAACAATCAGTCAAATTCTGGACAAAGAAATAAACTGCTGACGATTCAATGAATACTTGAATGAAGGATTCGGTTAACAGCGAGTGAACAAATCAGCAAACGATATTTTCAGTTGTAAACACGGCTGTTGGTCGTTGAATGTCCCATGTCTATCCGTTCACTGAGGATTCAAAGTGTCATAATGAAAACATTCCGTCACAGACAGGAAGCATTTTCACATTAATTCGCAAATTTAACATCTGTTGGATAGCCATGTTTAGCGACCGTGTGCAGTACTTCATGGCGCTATATAAACAGTAAGATACATCTTCATTACATACAATACCATTACGTTATGTACATTATATGACACAAGCTTATTATTGACAACACATCACAGTTTTTAACAGCACATCACATTGCATCATATTATTGATTGCATCAATAATGTCACATTTGTACCAAAATAAAAGATAGATATCGCGTGACACCGAGGACGGCGGAGTTTTTCCAGGTGACCTTTGCACTCACTTCCACTGGCTGGGCGTTTCCACGACCTGGTTGACTGGATTGAGGAAGTGTGACCTTGAAACAGTGGCCGCTCCACCGCCCGTGCTCGTGAAGGTGACCAAAGGATATCCCATCTGGTTCAACCACGGATCCATTCGAGCCTTCATGTCCAACGCACTTCCGTCCGGATTCGTCACTCCATCATCGGCTGCTTGCTGAAGTCCAGGTAACATAGGCCAAGAAAAGGTATATGGAATTGGAAACGTTGTTATGCTAGGTAGAATAGGGTTAGAAAAGAAAATTAAGGTAAGTTAAATAACAGTTTGGTGAGATAACAAATAAATAAAATAAAATCGAGATCGTGTGAAGTAATAGAAGCAATGTAAAGTAATGGGATGAGAGAAGATAAGGTCACGTGGGGTGCGATGTAGTTGCAGTGAGATAAAGATAGGTATGGTTATGGTCAGATAATGGCAAAGAAGAGTGAAGGTAGCGTCAGGTAAGCTAAGGTATGGTTGGCTGAAATAGAGACAGATAAGGGAATGCAATAGATGGTAAGGAAAAGTAAGTTCTGCTTCCAGCCATTATTTTGAAATCTAGAGGGATTCTTAAACGTAAAATGGCAGTAGATAGATCATGCAGCCATATCCTGTAAGGGTTGCATTCCCAGGGAAAGTATTGTTGTTAATACACAAAGATGTATTGAAAATTAAACAAGTGATCGGGAAAATCAGTCGTCTGTGAAAATATATTGCTTCGGTCGATTGAGCATAATATTGTACGTACGGCTGTCAATGCAGCCCAGTAATCGTCTGTTGTTACTCCAGTGTACTGGTGGGTGGTGAGATACCTCTGCACATCAACAAGAACATGTTCTGTTTAGCAGTACAGTACTGGCAATAGTTCCAACAAATTAAGGCAAGGTTAAGATTGATTTCCAAAAGGTAAGGTGAGATCTGGATATCTCGATTCTATGATAAATGCACGTGTGTATGTCTGAATTGTTTCTGTGTTCTAAAGCGTTCAAATGCGCTACAGTTACTTTTAGCAGTGTTACCAGACACCTTGTCAAGCATATTTTGTTCCTTTATGAAGTGGAACATATGTAAACAAGCAGGTTCTACTTGAAATGGAACCTCCTAGGCATAATAAAAGCCTGAAATTTGAGGATGTTTCTTCTTCTGTCATTTCGGCTCTGATTTCTGCAACAATCTTATTTCAAAGCTGTCTATAATTGGAATCAGTCTTAGGCAAGTTAAATTTAAGTTTAACATGATAACTCATTCAAATAAATGAATAATTGATGGCTTTCAATAGGATATCGAACTCAACTATATTTTTAGTACACTGACCGTACATTTTCGGTTGGGCGAAGGAGAGGATTGTCAGCCCGCCTTCATATGCCGAGGCTAAGAAAATGGCGTCGCTAACACTTTATACCAATGGCTGCCTCAGGACTAGTTTAATGGACTGCTCTTCTCTTCTTCTTCATTAGGATATGATCAGTAGGAAATGTCTGTTAATGGATGCATCTCCCCGCATCCGATCGTTCAGCTCAATCTCTTAGGCCATGCTATTGCCTCAACACGAGACTGACCTATTTCAACATCCCTTTGTCCATGTCTCAGTGGAATGAAATACTTGGCAATGACCATGACCACAGCGGCTTTACTGCGCCATCGATTGATGCCTCGTGCATTGGACATCGGCGACAACTAGACATTACCAATTCTTGTATCTTCTTCAAAGAGAACTGGAGACCATGTATTCATTTGAAGCTCAAAAGTCTTAAGTCAATCTTGACTTTGCCAGCCCTGATTGATTTGTCAGTATGGTGCGTTTCGTCTGCAGTTTTTAGTAAACATGTACAGTACTTAAGATGGATGATGATTTTAGGAACCCATACCGTCATAGCTCGTTTGAACGTCACCGGAGAAAGTATGGCTCGTATCTGTCGAATCATTGCACCGCCCTACAACACACACACACACATTCACACACACACACACACACACATTCACACACACACACACACACACACACACACACATTCACACACAAAGTTAGATCCCGTGACAATGCATGGTTTGACGGTTGACTGAAATTGAAAGCGAAACGGTGTGTGTGTGTTTTGTGTGTGTGCGCGCGAACGACAAAAGATAACAAAAGAATTGTAGTGTCAACTGCTATAGAAGAGAGTGACCCCTTCAATACAAACGTAAGTAAAAGCAAGAACGACAAGAAAGTAAAAGTGAAAGAGAAAAAAGAAGGTAGTGGAAGGGAAAGCCTGGAGCAGTTGCTCACGTGAATCTGAACTATTCAATCGAAGTGGAAATTGAGTTCAAAAGGTAGCATTCAGCAATTACCTTTGGATAGGTGCTTCCTTTGAAAGAGTTTTCTGCTTCCCATGTTGTGTTGATTTGCTTTCTAACTGGGTCCGAAATGTTTGTCTGATCTACGTCGAAGAAGATCTGAACGCCTCTCTTTGGATCGATCTGCTCAGCTCGACTCTACAACAGAGTGTGGCACAGCGTCTTTACATGTCGACAACGGCGACAACGAAGACGATGATCAGGGTCGGATTTAGGGTGGTGGGGGCCATGGGCGACCAATATGGTGGTCCTTTTTGTGCAGCAAATTTTTATCCTTGTTAATGCGCAGTCTCCGACAGGGACAACCAAAGACCAACAGCTCAAATATCGCTCCCACTGCCTAGCACCCTTCCTTTCCATTTATCCGCGATATCTTATGTTCATTCTTTTCGGACAAAATCTCATCCCTACGCTTCACATTACAATCTAGTTTAGATACACACTCCTCCAGCACTGATCCCACTCCCCTCTCCAAACCCTTCTCCTCCTGCATCGTTCCCAATTATCTGACCTCTGAAACAGAAATCCCGTTCCTCCTAAATGATCTTCCCAACAAGCAATGCGAATTAAAAATTGATCCTATCCCACTTCTTTCCTAAAAGACTGCGCCTCTCTTCGCCAAAATTATGAATCTCTCACTCTCTACTGGCAACTTTTGTATGGTCTTAAAGCAGTCACTTTCGTCTCTCCCCTTCTCAGAAAAGCAAATCTTGACAAGGAAACCTATCTAACTATCGTCCCATCTTTAATCTTTCCTTTCTATCTAAGTTAACTGACCGAATTGTCCTTAATCGGGATAAATGATTACCTTTCTTCAAACTCACTCCTCAACCTCACCAATGTGGCTTCACTAAACGCCACTCCACAGAAACTCTGCTTGCTTCTCTGTACAGTAAACTGGTATCTGCTGTTAGCCACCAAGAAGTCTCTTGCCTCTGTCTCCAAAAATGCTAAAGGTAATATTATTAACTTTTTCTCTAATGCATGTTAATGAAAATAAATTGGGACGATCATATTGCTTATAAATAAAGTGTCTTCTACAAAATTAATAGGCATTAACTAATTTCTCAAAAACAAAACAAAAGTAGACCTATAAGCTTTGAACTTCTTATTTAAGTTTTCACAGATGAACAAAAAGTAAAAATAGCTATAAGCGTGACCTCTACAAACTAAAACAGATGCATGTAGCTTGAGACAGTTAATTAGCTCAGTTCGGCTTACAGTTAGGTCTCTGTTGAGTCTGCTCAAATTTAGACCTAACTATAAGCCGAACTGAGCTAATCAACTGTCTCAAGCTACATGCATCTGTTTTTAGTTTGTATAGAACAGAGACACAGTCTTTCAGGAAAGAGGTAGGAATAGGATCAAGTAAATTCTCATTGCTTGCTGAGAAGATCATTTAGGAGGAGCGGGACTTCTGTTCCAGAGGCGAGAGAATTGGGAACGATGCCTGGGAGAGGGTTGGTAGAGGGGAGTGAGCCAGTGCTGGAGGAGTGTGTATCTAAACGAGATTGTAATGTGAAACAAAGGAATGAGGTTTTGTCCGAAAAGAATGAACAGAAGGTATCAGCGATAGAGGGGAGGAGAGGGAGCTAGGTCTAAATCTGAGTAGGCTCAATAGAGACTTTGTGCACTCTTCTGTTGGCAAGGCCATCAATAAACTGATTAAAATCCAATAATATTGGCGTTGAATATCACTCTCTATGCTCAACACTGCAAGCTGGCTAGGGGTCTGCGGGTATACCCGTACCCGCGGGTTTACCCGTACCCGACCCGTACCCGCGGGTCGGGTACGGGTCGGGTAGACATTTTACGGGTCGGGTCGGGTACGGGTAGGAGCTTTACGGGTACGGGTATACCCGGTTTTACCCGTACCGAACTGAAGTTATGGGGTTACATGTAATGGTGAGTCAGACTTACTATAGCTGGCGGTATTTAACGTCACATCTGTACCCTTTGTAATCGGCCGTGAAAGTTTAAAAGTTCGACGATAATATTGTTAATTCTGAGTGTTTCTGGCATCTAATTATGGTGGATGACATAGCTGCATCAGGTGTTACTATAACATTCTTATATTGCACCAATATTGGTAAATCGTTTCATTTTGGGCCATAATTTATCTGAAAAGCCATACTCCGAACATCAAGAAATTCAGTTGGGAAGCACGATTATCCATGAACTGTCATCATCCTGATTCTCATTATGATTATGTTTAAGATTATTATGATTATTATTATTATTATTATTACTATTATTATTGTGATTAGTATTATTATTATTATTATTATTATTATTACTGTGATCATCACCATCAGACTATTATTATTACTGCTACATGATTGTGACTTGTGAGACTATTGGACTGTTAGGGGCTCGGATTATAGGAAGGCCTATTAATTACGTGGCGTGTACGGTACGGGTACGGGTATACCCGCGGGTACGGGTCGGGTTGGGTAGTAATTTTGACTACGGGTCGGGTACGGGTACGGGTAGCGGTCCCGTGTTACGGGTACGGGTCGGGTAGCAAAAATGCTCTACCCGCAGACCTCTAAAGCTGGCTAAGTCTCTTATGTGTCAAACTTGTTACTTGTGCGAAACCTGTTCTTAACTTAATTAAGCCTATCCTCATCCTAGAAAATGAGCGTTCAGCCCCAAGTTTGTGACCATGAGCACCAAGTACATCTTAACATAATTTCCACGTTTGGAAATGCACTTTCAACACCTTTGTCATGTATTAATTGGAATATGAACTGCGCCTGACCTATGTGGGCGCCTGTGCTCCTTTCTCGCCTTTAAACATTTTGACAAACCCAGAAAACTGCATGAGCTCATTGCCAAGGCTTTCGTCGAAGTCGTCGCCATATATTGCTAGCAGGTTGCTGGCTGAGTTGAGTATATCTTCATTACTACATGATTCAAGCCTACATAGAAAACCAAACCTTGAGGAGAGCGGATCGTTTGGCGCTTGCCTTTTTGTCAATTCGATTGTGAATTAATGAATGCTGGGCAGAAAATTGTCAATCCGAAACATCTCTGAAGTTCGACCATAATCCAAAGCTATTTCAAATTTTGAAATTTATGATTGTGTAGTAGTAGTAGCGGTCATTCAGAAGCCTGCCACCTCAGATCTAGTCACTAGTCACTCTTCGAATCTCTTTCTAGTCAGGTGACACATGCAGTGAGAGTAAACAAAAATAAAACTTCAACTGGTGGGGCCCCTAAGTAGTGGGGGCCTCTGGTCTGACACCCGTCTAGCCCATGCTTAAATCCGGTCCTGACGATGATTATGATGACGGCAATGTTACCCTCTGCCTGAAAAATGTGGGGTAATGGTTGCCTCTCCTCTGCTAGCCAATTTTCGGGTAATAGTAACTAACCCCTTTCACAGCCAATGTTCAGTTTAGAGTAGTAGTTGCAGTGCCTTACCCCTTCCCATCCAATGCTTTCTGTCGTGAAATAGTGGTAGCTGGAGGCGAATCCCTCCTTCAACCAGGTCTCCGTCCACCACTTGCACGATACCAGATTTCCATACCACTGCACACCAGACAACACAACATAATATGATATTCATTTCGTTTTATTCATATGACTTATAAGGCTCCACTCATCAGTCACTTTATCAGGCGAGTTGTTCGCTTGATAAATGACTGCATCATTAAAGGATTTTTGTGGCTGTCTCTTGGTCTTCGCCGTCTGTCACGACTTGGGCTGAAACAGTTGTCTCTTTTGAACGATCAGATCTATGCAGCAGTACTACTTTACATTATTTGCGTTGGAAATCATAAACCGAATTCGGAAAGACCGTAGGGGAGAGTGACTCACGGAGTGCAGTTTCAACCAGAGACCACGGATATACATGTACATGTAGACCTATCGGAAAGAAAGGAATGGAACCATAAGATATAGATAGCCGGCTAACAAGGATGATCTACTGTGTCAAAGGCTTACTATGCTGAATTGATTTACTTTATACCTTACCCTACTTTTCCTTACCTCGCCATACTTAACCTTACCTCGCCATACTTTACCTTACCTTACCATACTTTTCTTCCCTTATCCTTCTTTGCCTTTCCTTGCCATACTTTGCCTTTCCTTGCCATACTTTGCCTTACCTTGGTATACTTTGCCTTACCTTAACATACTTTGCTTAACCTTAACATACTTTGCTTTCTTCACCCTACTTTACTTCGCCTGCTCTGCCATACCTTTCTTGACTTAGCACGATGTTTTAACGTATTCTCAAACTCTGATGTAAACTAATGACAGTGCTTCATCCAATTTGATCAACCGAATTACAGAGATTGGCGCCATATAATCCACTGCTGATATTCTGTTGACAGAAGTGTTAGGCTTACTTACCTGGTGAGCGATTTCGTGTGCTACTATGGTGGCGACGTTTAGCTTCTGAGTGGCAGGTGTGGTAGCCGGATTGACAGCGATCGACTCTTCGCCGTAGGTGATCAGACCCCAGTGTTCCATGGCCCCACTCTTCGTAGGTAGAGTAAGGTGGTCTGTCGCAATGCAAACAAAACACGAGATGAGAGGTATGCTCATATATAATCCATTACATGTAATGAGGACTCGTTTGCACAATGGTGTTGGGGCAGTTTCTCACATACACTTAGTCAGTGGGTCCCTAGACATGAAAAATCAGCGAGGTGCTTGTCGGCAATGACGCCCCGAATGACGCTATAGACAAATCCAATATGGCCGCCGTCAGCCATATTGGAAATTCAACTCTTTTTTTCTAACAGTATATGCACGTGTAATACCTCTAATGTTGCTAATTTCGGTAAGGTATGTAGAATTCATTTCTGATATTGTTTTCGTCATTCGCGGTCATCTTTAGCTTCAAAGGTCATGGTCAAGGACATTTTGTTGCATCAACGATGTCAATTATAACTTGGCCGAATGTTGCAGTAGAAACAGGTGTAATATCTCTAATTTTACTGATTTCGGTATGTAGAATTAGACATCTATTACTTTTGCAAAAGCTGCCTCTTCGTCTCACGGACTGATCCTCTGCATATATTGACCTGCTTACGGCTTGGTTTTTGGTTCGCCATCGTTTGATGCCAATGTATTAGACACCCTACGCCATAGAAGTTACTAATTACAATTACAATAATTATACATACAGATAATATATGTGTATGTTTGTATATTCAACTACATGGAGTTGATTCTGGCTCTGCTCACCCATCTTTGGTTCTCGATAGGTGATGCCTGTCTCTGTATCCAGCCAGGCCTGGAACTCAGCAGCAACATCAGCAGCAAACTGCATCTGAGACAGGATGTCCGGGCTCGACCAGATGCGCACCTGCAGAAAAGTTCATCCAATCACATGATGATGGTGGTGATGGTGGTGGTGGTGGTGATGATGATGATGATGATGATGATGATGATGATGACGATGATGATGATGATGATGATAATGATGATGATGATGATGATGTCGATTACATCCGCATAGTACCTGATAGCCGTTGATGTTGCCACTGATGATGGTGCGAAAGTCTCCAACTCCAATGCATAGCAAATAGCACGACATAGTCGGAGTTTGTTCAAACGTATCGGCAAAGTATCCACCGGGCCTGGAACAAATATTAATTCATAACAAAACTATAACAGATTTTAAAATTGCTAACGTCATATTTTCGTACGGTGGTGATGTTTCAAAAGTATTTGTACTTCGTTCTGGCTGTTCCTGCTAAATCCTTTTCTAATATTAGTGCTCTGCTGTACATCATTAAATACACCCAAACCTTATCCGTTTAAACCTTTAACATCATATAGAAATCGGTTATGATGTTTCGAAATAGCTTCATTTTCAGAGCGAATGAAGCCTCCTCTACATTAAAAGAATTTTTTTTCTATATAGTCTTCACAGTTTCAGCAGATTTTATTTTTTACGCGTCTTAATTATCAATTAACTAGTTTTTCAACCGGGCTTGAATTTAATTACCTCTTACTCAGCGGCTGTCCCACTTCGCCCCCTAGCGAATGGACGCGCAGCTCTGAAATTGCTTTCATGTAGCTCTACAAAATAAGTTACGTCGTTCCGCTTCGATCCAAACTCGCGCTCATCAATTGATTGGTTGCGAGACTACGGTTTTTACCTAGATTTTAATGGGTTTTATTGTCATCATATCGAAACTTAAGATGTCCATGCATCGGAATTTAATTTAAGTAAACTGTGAGCTGAAATGTTGTATTGACCTGGAAATTCTGACCAGAACGTTCGATAACCTTTTCATATCGCTACAGAGTCAATTAATGTATTTTGAACTTTACTAAAATTTCGCATAGATCTTAATAAACTTATCGCTTACAAAGAAACTGAATTAATTAATAACAACATTTAAAATGAACATTTTAAATAACCGTTTTCAAATGACGGTAATACACCACAGATAACGGTTATGCAACTGTAGATGTGTTTGAGAAGATGTTGTACCTTGAGACGGTGGACGATATGGGAGCATTGGCGAGAGCGATCAGCGATGAATCTCGAACGACCGTTGTATTGAAGGTCGCTTTCAGATCTGGTTCATCAAAGCATGGAAAAGCCGTTCGAGCCTCAATCGCCTCAAACTGGGTCGAAGCCATATACCTATTCACATTACGACACCTTATTAATAGAGACTATGTTACGCCAAGGGTTTTCGAGAGTTGGACTGTGTTGCATGAGCAGTCAAATACGGTAAGTGGTTTACATGAAGAATTCTAAATAGCCTAAGATGATCTCAAGTAAAACCCTGATGTATTTTATTGTATTGTATTGTATTGTATTGTATTGTATTGTATTGCATTTGAAAATTAGTAAAGCGCCTCTTACAGAATAAACCATTCAGAGATGCTCTCCGCATGAAAGCCCCGAGGAAATAAAAAGGTCTTCAAAAGCGGGCAGATGAGGGAGAGACCCCGGTAAAAAATCTTAGAGGATACGAAAGGGGAAGGTCATTCCAAGAGGAAGCATCCACAATAGCAAACGCGCGATGTTGGGCCATAGCAGTCCCTGCCCGAGGGACAAAGATATCAAAACGGCCTTTGTCCCTCGGGCAAGGACTGCTCTGCACTGCAGGGTGACAGAGACGGAAATTATCTCATACCGTTGCATCTGGATATATACTATCTCAGACCCAAAGTATCATGGACTTCTGGTTTATCTAAATATGTTACATACCGAAGATTAGCCTATAGCCTACTCCGCATTTTTCTCAACCAATACTACATATTTCCTTCTCGCATATTAATACATCTGATTATTTCAAAATTATCTGGCACTCGCTCATGCCTTGACTGTTTTCTTATTTGTTATTTTTATTTATTTAGCGTCTCTGTTAGTGAGAAAGCGTTGGAATATACGTAAGGACGTGATCGAGGTTGTCAGCGACCGTTCTAGAGACGAATGTGACCCTTCCCTCTTCACACCTATGCACTCACCCACAAATAAGAGTAGATCGAATGGCCATTGTACTAACTTAGTTGTGCTGTCTGGTGCCACGTAGGAGTCCCAGTAGAGGCCGTTGTTGTCTGATCGCAAGGTTCCAGTAAAGTCCAGCTTGAGCAGATATTTCTCGCCGACCACGAGGCCATTTTCCAGATTGAAGTAGAGGAAATCAGCGGCCGTGTCCTCCGAAAAACTGAAGAATCCCGGATCAGGTGGAGAACCTGGAGAGTCCGGACTAACGGATATGGAAATGGTCGTCTGGTTAATGGTCAAATCTGCAAACGAGGAAGAATTCCGTAAATGCTTTAAAAAGTTAACCAAAGTTATTATGAAGAATAAAAGCAATGCGAGTCAGTGGAAACAAGAAGAAGAAGACGAACGGAAACAAGATGACGTCGACGATGATGAAAATAAGAATTAAGCTGAATGTTGTCAATCTAACTGATAGAAGTGAGTGGCTTGCCTCTGGAGTGAATGATGATGACGTTAGTCGCAGCGATACAATCGATGTAGATTTCAACATGTCCACTGAATGGAAACGGAGGAGCTGGGAGATAGATGTCTGGGAAGAACTCCACGTTGTAGTGGTAAGGCCTCAGCGTCGTTGGTAAGCGTCCATCCAATGCATCAAAAGGACTGATTCCAGGAACTAAAACACAACAAAGAACCTACAACAATTCCGTAACCTTGTTCGCAAAATAGCACAGTAGAAAACCACGGTTCAGCTACCGATCCATCACCTGGAAGAAGCGAGATCTTTTACCCGTGGGATCAAACGCAGCGTTCGTCTCTCTTAACAGAAAGGCGAATAGCCACGTTAGCAAAAGGCGCGCCATCGCAAACATCTCTGACTGCACAACAGAGATCTGGCCGAAGGGTCTGATGGCTTTATATATAGTGCAAATAAAAGTCTGCATTTCGATTCGATTGGTCCTATAACTCGCTAGTTGCAATTGGCGAAACGAGAAGAGATTGGCTGCAGTCTTATCAGGACTGCACGAAAGATTGTATGCGTAAGCCTACAACTACAAACAGACAAACGAACATGCAGAAGCACACACAGGCACTTCGGATGAACTGTTCAAACATACATGAGCTAAAGCCTAAAGTTGTGTGCATAATATATATATGATGCATATATATATATATGAAAATTGTTCCTTGGTAAAACTTAATATGTAGGTCAATAGGCTCGTGCAATTGTACGCATCACCTTGACCCAAATGAGATAACCGCATTGGAGGAACCTGACATCTCGCAATCAACTCTCAACGTGTCTTATTTCTGCACGTTTTGATTAACCCTACATTTCAAGGAGTTTTCGATCGATTACTTCCTATTTGCATGAAACAGTGCAGAACAATGGCTTCGATGATGATGAGAATAATTGCATCTCCATTGTTCCCCTCGAACGCCATTATGTCAGCAAGTTCTACAGAAATTCAGATGTAACATCCATACTACTACTACCACCACTACTACTACTGCTACTTCTACTGCTACTGCCAGGCCCGCATTAATGGGGTGCTAAGGATGATGCAGCCTGCATAGGCGCAACCACCCTATGGGACCCGTGGGACGCGTCCCCCAACTTTCGAACAGCTTGGGACCGTCCCCCCAACTTTTGAAAATTGTGAGGCAAACAAGAGCCCAAAATGCACTCTAATTGGTATCAAATGCTCAAAATTGCGTCGGTTTATGGGGCTCCGCCCCAGACCCCGATGGGGGAACTTACGACGCTCCCCCGTACCCCCTATAGTCGTTAGGAGCTTCTTGCCTTCCGCGATCTCTCCCCTCTGTTCCATTAATGCCAGTAGGGCCTATGGTACAAGGCTCTGGCCTTGGACCTACTGATTTCGTCATAGCCATTTCTAGCCTTAAACCTAAATGCAGTGAAAACCGTCTCCCTAAATATACCGACGATAGCTAGGCTACTTGCTGGTCACTGCTTCATGCATTGACAGCACTCTTTCTGAACTTGACCATATCTCTAAGTGGGCAATGGGCATCCATTAGCAATCTTAAATTAAACCATGCTAAGACCAGATAAATGGTTGTCAAACGACCGAGGTTCAAACCTATTGCCCTCCCTTCTCTCATCCCTGGCATCGAGCGGGTCCAGGAGATGGTTATTTTGGGTGTCACCATCTCTGATGGGATTGGCTTTGGGGCACACATGGACAAAATATGCTGCAAAGCCCAAAAATCCATGTTCGGCTATGTGTTTTGGTCGCCTACGGACAACGTCTCTTTGACGTTGTTAGGGCTACTGTATACCCTCGCATGGCTACTTTATGCCTCCCCGTTTGGTAGGGATTTGCCACTGTAGGGAAACATAAACGCCTTAACGGTATTCTGAGAAAATTGACCCGTTCAGGCTTCCTCCACGCCGATTGTCCTAGTTTTGACAAACACTGTTCTAGAGCTTATTCTACTCTTTTCCGTTCAATTCTCTTAAACCCATGTCACGCCCAGTTTATTCATATAATAAAGTCACAGTTTTCACAGATCTAGATGGCTTAGGTACTGTTATATCGAAATCATCGGTGAAAAATTTGAGGTAAATTAAAGCCCAAAATGTACTCCATTCGCCGATGGGGAAGCTTACGACGCTCCCCCATACCCCCTAGTCGTTATAGGGGCTTCTTGCCTCCGGCAATCGCTGCTTCGCGCCTTCGGCGCTCGCAAATCCAATTTCCCCATCTCACACATGCTAGCAGGTCCCCCAACTTCTGGACCGTGGTTGCGCCCCTGGATGCAGCACCCGGGCCCGTAGTTTTGAAGGGACCGCATTTTGGGAAGTGATGAATTTTTTTTCAATGTGCTTGTTATTAATTTATTGATAAATCTATCGAAAATGCCGCATATACGAAATAATAATTTATTTCATTATTTATAGTTATTTACCTGTCAATAATCAGTGCGTATATAGATTGTAATTAACGTTAATTGTGTGTTGTGCGTGATTTCAGTGAATCTCGGATTCTGACGACGTTGGACATACTCATTGATCATTGTCATTGATCATTGTCATTGATCATTGTCATTGATCATTGTCATTGATCATTGTCATTGATCATTGTCAGTGGTAACGTGGAGAGGCTGTGTCGCCCGATGCGCTGCCAGCGCGAGGAAGGACTAAGGTCTAAGGTCTAAGGATTGTCAGTGGTTACGGCGCATTATCCCGCTTCTTGTGAGTCTTGTGACCTGTTGATGGTCTGTTTTCTTATCTGTAAGAATTCACTACACGGGACGCGGTGGTGTATAGCGGTATGTTCTGTGCCTTGTAACCGGAGGATCGCAAGTTCGAATCTACCTCAATCCACTGCGTACTCACCCTGGACAACATGCTCACCCACAATTGTCTGTGAGGACGGCAACGGGAACCCACCTCACCCATCTCATCATCGGGAGGCATAACAGCCAATGAACCTGCCTTTCGGCAGAGAACTCATCATCATCATCAAGAATTCACTCAAACCAAACTTATTCAGCTATTCTCTAATTTTAAATATTTATATAAATTATTAATGATTTAAATTTATAAATTATGGCTTTTCGTTAGTTCCTATATACTGTCACTGTGCTAGGTAGTCTGACACTTTTGTTTAGAAACAAATACACCACAAGAAAAGCCTCTTTAGGCAGTTAATACTCACTAGTAAGCATGTTATAAATGTGTGAGTTGTGGACCGGTGGTTGTCAGAGGGGGGCCTTTGGAAGGTAATCACAGCACCCGGGCCTGCACTAACCTTAGTGCGGCCCTGCGCATACTGCTACCACTACAAGCACTACTCATACTACTACTGCTACTGCAACTACTAGTACTACAACTACTACTACCACCACTGCTACCACCAATACCACAAATAATACTATTATTATTGCGGATAATTAAATAATAATAATGATAATGACAATGATAATAAAATTTATCATGTATACATAATTATGCGTATATACTATGACGTGGTGCGCATATATATATATATATATATATATATATATATATATATATATATATATATATATATATATATATATATATATATAAACATAGGCACAATATTCAGTGTGTTATGTACTACAATTATATATCGTATACACTTTCGTCGATATCGACATCTGACTGGGTTTGTCTGCAGCAGCACCACCATCCCCATCTCCCCATCTCCTCCATCGGCGATGCAGCCAATAAACCCGTCTCTCGCCCATCACAGCAGCAGCAGCAGCAGCAGCAGCAAGGCACCTGCTTTTAATCGGCCGACCGCCGCCGCCAGCTCACCTGGGGCGGCGGCGGCTGTGGCGCTCATGAAACCCGGGAAGATTGATGGGCGATGACCCCCGTTAACTCCTCCGATGGATTTACAACTCTCTCTCTCTCTCCTCTGCCCCCATCTCCCTTCCCTCTCCTAAAGGTTCCTTGGAAATGGTTTCGATCTGCAGACGAGGCGTGCATTCCTAGATTCCTTCGAAGTCTGGAAGGAACATTGCCAGAGCAGAAGACAAACAAATCGCCGGCGGTCAGTGCAATTAGCCATCGTGTCTGAGGAGGAGGCAGATCACAACCATCGCTCTAAGCATCTAATTGTAATTAATTCCTTCTTCGTCTAATTAATCAACGCCTCCAGTCAACAACGTCACGTCCAAGAACACATCTGCAGCCGACGGCGAACATCTGATGCCAAGTATAGACTTATATAGTGACCCTCATGGCTCAAACACATCTCTACCTATGTAATATGTATGTAGATGCATGTGTAAGCGATTGTCCTAGAAGATGAGGCTCCAATCTGCATCAGCCACTGGACCCTGGGGGAAGGAGACGGGTGTGCATGGAAAACCTCCCTTCCACATATACATTCACCTCCGGCCATCGACAACATCTAAGACATAAATAGAGTCGATTTGAACGACACATATTTCGGCATGCTAAAGGTATACACCCTCAAAGGCGCTCTATATATATAGTAAGAGTCTCGAAACAACACGTATGGAGTATGTAAAAGTTCTATTATGTATGTGTGCTTGTATTCAAGTAAGTATGCAAGTATGTAAGTATACATGTACGGATTTAAGGCATTATATGCATGTAATGGATGTATGGATGGACGGACGGATGGACGGACGGATGGATGGATGGATGGATGGATGAATGGATGGATGGATGGATGGATGGATGGATGGATGGATGGATGGATGGATGGATGGATGGATGGATGGATGGATGGATGGATGGATGGATGGATGGATGGATGGATGGATGGATGGATGGATGGATGGATGGATGGATGGATGCCTTCATAATATATGAATAGCCTATAGGGTTTCCAATCATTAATCGAGCTCCTCCGTCTGCCCCTCCTCCTCCTCCTCCTCCTCCTCCTCCTCCTCCCTCTGCATCCTCTTATAACAAGGACCGACGACCACTTCGTTCCCTCCAGCCTCAGCAGCCGCCGCATCCTCTGTCCACTGATGCCCTCCTTACATGTTCTACAGCGCCGGACAGTTTGGTCTTTGATGTGGAGGTCACGTAGCCGACGGCCACATGTCAAGCACCACGTATGCACGGCCTCTGATTATTTACAGAACTATACGCTTAACTCACTTCCATACACACACCACACACACATCCATCCGATCGAGATATCGAAATAGAACGACGTCTAAAGCGGGCAAATCTTTATGGGATCTGCCACTTAGGCATGTTTGTTTTTGACTAAGATGGCTTTGAAATGCTCTTCACTTGAAGTGCAGTACGTTTGTGGGGCGTGTGGTTGGCCACAGAGAGAGGTAGAGAGAGGTAGCGCCCCTGAAGGGAAAACTGGTAACCACTTCTTCTTTGACAAAACTTTTTCCACTTACAGCCAACAAAGACAACATTCTTATCTAAGTCAAGTGACGATTAAAACAATCCAGCTATAGGGGCTTAATCGTAACGGATACAAAGTCTTATAAGAAAGCCTATTGTGTTAATTGGAGCTCAACTTTACACTGAGCATCACGTCGAGTATTTAATTGGAAGAACCTTATAAGCGCTCTTTAGTAGAGTATAAAGGACTCTTTGTTCTGAATTAATTCAACATCGTTTACGCTGTTGTGTACAGTGGGCTTCGAGGGCTTTTGATTGCCATGCAGTCCCAGCCTTCATGCCGTTTACAAGATGTATATGGTTTGAACGATCCAAAAGCAAAGAAGGTATACACCCTAATTGTGTAATGTAATGTGTAATACAAGATATCTGGCTACTTATATAGCGCCTTTTAGAGACACCGATGAATCATGATAGTAGTGACGGAGTGCTTGTGCCGCGTCGTGTATCGATATCCTGTCGTCACGTAATGTAAACCTCCGTAGCATCTTATAGCGCCACACAAAATCCGCGTCAGAGAAACCAGATTATTTCCATGCGCTACATAAATTCAAGTCCGCAATAGCCAGGTTGTTTGGTCCATTTCAGTGCCAGATCAGAATCCAGGGGAGGTCAAGCTGAGGAGACAGCATGAGTGGTTACATGTATATACGGTAGAGGCATGCATAAATAAATGAAGTTATCAATATCAAGTGAACTTTGGGTTCTCTTAAGTTCAGAAAAGGTAGATTTTAGAAAGCAGATTAACGGCAAACCCCAGTGAGTCATTAGGACTCAGATTAATTATGTGAGTCATTAAGACAGATTAATTCTATGCATGACTCAGCTTCGTCTTCGATTTGCAGCTCACGATTATATCAACACCCGTGGAATTAATTAATCGAATTATAGATAAGAGCAGATTATAATGGGGGTCTGAGTCTGGCGTGCGCAGTTGATTTAACCGTGAAACATATTATATGCAATCATCCATCGCTAGATGCTGTTTTCTCAAACAGAGTATATTGTGTATTAAGTATAGGCCTATTATACTGTATCTCAGATTCAAGTGTTAATTGATTAATTAATTCAGTTCCTTTCGCGAAGGTACGCCGTCAAAATATTTGGTGCTCTTATAACAAGAACAAGATGATGCGAGTTAATGAATCTTTGGTCAGTATACGTGGCAGGATAATGAATTTGCATTGTACAAGTTGAGAATGCATAGCAGGGACATGTCTCCTTCAGTTAATTTTGACCAAGCGTGCACGTAGGCTACAGTTACAGTGCTTTATGCAAAGGCAATCCCACCTGTAGCGTGATTTACATAGCCACGCCTATTTGCACGAAGCCCCTCCCAGTTGCTGTGTTGAAATGCGCACACGTAACACTGGATATACAGATGAAAGGATACGCCTTTTAGCGAAGCTCCTCCGAGATGCATTGTTTATAATCGCATAATTAAAACTAAAATTAATAGATCGATGCTTGGAAGGCTACGCCTCTTTAGTGAAGCTCCGCCAAGTTGCAGTGTTTTGAATTTGCCTATATACTGGGGTTAAATAGGTTATCGTTGTTGCACGTTTATATAGCGCCTATATTCAATAGATTTCCTCAGATGGGCTTCCGACCTGACAGCATAAGATCATGCATGCGAAACCGCTGCAGCTGGGAAAATAGAGACAGGATAAATTATGACATCCATCCACCTTGAGGCCACATTTCTGGGAAGCTTGTTGAAGTTGTGCTAAACATGCGTCCTAACTTAACCATTGTTATCTTCTGACGGAATCTTGTACATTGTGAAGTGTTACCTAATAACCCCTTAAAGTATCGTTGTCATGACAACATTCAGCAGCAGCAACTATTGGACAGCAATTGTAGGCCTACTTCTTCTATGAGATGATTTCTATGCGACAGAGAAAAAAGACTCAGTTACTTCGTCGGCTGAAATGAAAGACTCCATTCAGTCAAAGGTTTTCTGTTTAAATATAATGCAGTTTCCTTTTTTTAAATCAGCAAGACATTTAACAACTCAGTGGAAAGATCATTGTTTAGCTTTTCTTAAGTTCCCACTAAAAATACATGTAGAGCCAATTCACAATGCAGTCAGTTCACCATTCCCATTGCTCTTCCTCCTCTTCTTCCTCTTCCTCCTATTTCCACTCCTTCGCTTTCTTCTCTTCCGTATCCTTTTTCTCCTCCTCAACCTCTTCCTCCTTCTCCTCCTCCTCTTCCTCCTCATTCTCTACACTGGACCATCGTTCCTGTGAGTGTCCTTCACCTTTCGAAGATAGGGGTCGTGTGAGGTCGTGACCCCGGCAGAGTGACCCTGCTGCTGTAGCGGGGTCATCAGTGTGTTTCCGTAGCCCTTGTCGATGCATTTGACCATTTCGGCGAGGTAGTTCTGAACGGCTGTCATGGCGGCTATGATGGCCGGGGAACCGAACCCGTGAGTGATGAGAGAGAAGTTCGTCAGAGGGCGTTGTACGCTGGGGTCAACGGTCAGCGGTGGACGAGCGTTGCCCAATGGAGATCGATCCTGGCTCAACAGATCAACGAATTCCTTCACCGCTTGTCTACAACACAAAGACCAACGACATCTAGAGCCATTGACAAAATTATAATCAACCGGTTTTCTTCAACGAAGTGACTATATAGAGGACCGTCAGGACCGTGCCCCATACATTTCAAAAACTGGCGGACCGTGAGTAACTTGTAACGTATCACTGATTCCAGAACGTGGTTACTCTCATAACTGACATGACGACAGTATACAGGGCGGGTTTCTTTTATGTTGATCAAAAGTCTGTTTAGTTAATGACTTAGCAACTTCAAAGAAACTGTACGAAACGAGTAATTTTATTAATCTTAAAGTGCGTGATATCAAGACGTTTGACTCCGTGGCAAAGTAATCGCCGAACTTCCGAAGAAGGTTGAACGTGCAATGAATGTATACTGCGATCTTACTCACTGCGATTGTGCTATATAAAGCGAAAAAGTATAAGAAAGAAAGAGAAGGCAACATTGTCCGATTGAGGTCCTTCAGCGGAGACGTTTCAGACGATTAGGGTTAGTTAGGATTAGAGTTAGTGTAGCCAATGTTTTGGTCTAAGTTTTCCGATTTGAAAGGGCGCCTGCTTGGTCTGTTAGTATACATACTCTCTGTTGCAAGGCCGCCATACATGCAGGCTGTCCTCCTATATTAGAAATCTGAGGGCCACCTGGCTGCCCGTTGACATCAGCCTTTTTAAAATGCCAGTCACTGTAAATATAGGACCCAATAAAATAACGGTTGATATCAGTTACAGTCACTGCTATTCTGCTAATTGGTGAATTTATATACATGCGCCCGTCTCTAATGCACAATGAGGTTCAACCAATTGCGCCCCAAACCAGGTCAATGTGGACATAATTTCGTATCGCTTTGGAAATGTCTAGTTGTCTGCCACAGTCTCTGATCCCTATATACACCACTGCAGACAGCTGCTCGTTGCATATAAATTCGATTGGCCTTGTTGCGCCTTCGTGTGTGGGAGAAAAAGCGAGGAGGAGGAGGAGGAGGAATGCAGAGGATCAGAGTATGTAAGAAATGAGGAATGGGAAATGTCAACAGGGGTCGCAGAGGTCAAAGGGGAATGGAAAAGGTCAATGGAACAACTATTAATAGCACACCGACGATGCAGCCATGTCTGATCAAAGCAGACAATGTCTCGCGTCTACAGACATTATCATAGTGTCACGCAGTTGGGAAACATTTGATTTGCTAGTTAGTAAGAAAGTCAGTTGCCTAGACACTTAATATAACGCCTTTTCTTTGCCTCCTTACAGATGCAGTGTCGTATACGGGGTATCTGAAGTGATGTTCAGTTGAAACAAAAGGTTCAATAAGACAGAAGTGATCTTTTATGAGTGGAAGAATTGCGTTGTCGCCGAGAGATGATTAGAAAAGCGATGAAAGTCTAACTAGACAACTGTGCGATGTGGGTGGGTGGCTGGGTGGGTGGGTTGGTGGGTGGGGCAAGACAGTTCACCCTGAATCGGGTAGACGTTGAATTTGAGGGTACGCCACATGTAACATGTGTCGTGCGTTGTGGTGTGTGGGGTAGAGTGGGGTGGGGTAGAGTGGGGTAGGGTGAGGTGGGGTGAGTGTGGGGGAGTCTTTTGCTTAATTGGCGCTGGGCAGTTAAAGCGATGCAGCAGAAGGAGGTTGACGATGCTTAGAAGGAGAAGGCGTCGACGCTTCATCAGTTGCAGGACCAGCAGCAGCAGCAGCAGCAGCAGCAGCAACCCGATACATCCATGCCTTACATGACCTACAGCAGCAGCAGCAGCAGCGCAGCAGCAACACGGACACAGAAGGACGAAGAGGAACAGGAAGAAGAAGAGGGAAGAGGAGGGAAGAGGAGGGAGAGGGAGACGCATGAGGACGGTCACACGCGACCTCACACACACCCACACCACACACACTCTTATTCTTACGACTAATATCTGACGTTAGAAAACACCAATGTGGCTCAACGTCAGGGCTGCATTAAGGGGGGGTGCTAAGGGTGCTGCAGCACCCGGGCCCACAGTTTTGAGGGGCCCGCAATTTCGGAAGTAAAGAAATTTTGTAGTGTGCTTGTTATCAACTTAGCCTGCTGCCAATCTAGCGAAAATGCTGCAAAATAAATAAATCCGAAGTACTAATTAATTTAATTACTTATAGTTATTTAACATAAATAAATACGAAGTACTAATTAATTTAATTACTTATAGTTATTTAACATAAATAAATACGAAGTACTAATTAATTTAATTACTTATAGTTATTTAACATAAATAAATACGAAGTACTAATTAATTTAATTACTTATAGTTATTTAACATAAATAAATACGAAGTCACAATTAATTTAATTACTTATAGTTATTTAACATAAATAAATACGAAGTCACAATTAATTTAATTACTTATAGTTATTTAACATAAATAAATACGAATTCACAATTAATTTAATTACTTATAGTTATTTAACATAAATAAATACGAAGTCACAATTAATTTAATTACTTATAGTTATTTAACATAAATAAATACGAAGTACTAATTAATTTAATTACTTATAGTTATTTAACATAAATAAATACGAAGTACTAATTAATTTAATTACTTATAGTTATTTAACATAAATAAATACGAAGTCACAATTAATTTAATTACTTATAGTTATTTAACATAAATAAATACGAAGTACTAATTAATTTAATCCTTTTAGTTATTTAACATAAATAAATACGAAGTACTAATTAATTTAATTACTTATAGTTATTTAACATAACTAAATACGAAGTACTAATTAATTTAATTACTTATAGTTATTTAACATAACTAAATACGAAGTCACAATTAATTTAATTACTTATAGTTATTTAACATAAATAAATACGAAGTACTAATTAATTTAATCCTTTTAGTTATTTAACATAAATAAATACGAAGTACTAATTAATTTAATTACTTATAGTTATTTAACATAACTAAATACGAAGTACTAATTAATTTAATTACTTATAGTTATTTAACATAACTAAATACGAAGTCACAATTAATTTAATTACTTATAGTTATTTAACATAAATAAATACGAAGTACTAATTAATTTAATCCTTTTAGTTATTTAACATAAATAAATACGAAGTACTAATTAATTTAATTACTTATAGTTATTTAACATAAATAAATACGAAGTACTAATTAATTTAATTACTTATAGTTATTTAACATAAATAAATACGAAGTACTAATTAATTTAATTACTTATAGTTATTTAACATAACTAAATACGAAGTACTAATTAATTTAATTACTTATAGTTATTTAACATAACTAAATACGAAGTACTAATTAATTTAATTACTTATAGTTATTTAACATAACTAAATACGAAGTCACAATTAATTTAATTACTTATAGTTATTTAACATAAATAAATACGAAGTACTAATTAATTTAATCCTTTTAGTTATTTAACATAAATAAATACGAAGTACTAATTAATTTAATTACTTATAGTTATTTAACATAACTAAATACGAAGTACTAATTAATTTAATTACTTATAGTTATTTAACATAACTAAATACGAAGTCACAATTAATTTAATTACTTATAGTTATTTAACATAAATAAATACGAAGTCACAATTAATTTAATTACTTATAGTTATTTAACATAAATAAATACGAAGTACTAATTAATTTAATTACTTATAGTTATTTAACATAAATAAATACGAAGTACTAATTAATTTAATTACTTATAGTTATTTAACATAAATAAATACGAAGTACTAATTAATTTAATTACTTATAGTTATTTAACATAAATAAATACGAAGTCACAATTAATTTAATTACTTATAGTTATTTAACATAAATAAATACGAAGTACTAATTAATTTAATTACTTATAGTTATTTAACATAAATAAATACGAAGTACTAATTAATTTAATTACTTATAGTTATTTAACATAAATAAATACGAAGTACTAATTAATTTAATTACTTATAGTTATTTAACATAAATAAATACGAAGTACTAATTAATTTAATTACTTATAGTTATTTAACATAAATAAATACGAAGTACTAATTAATTTAATTACTTATAGTTATTTAACATAAATAAATACGAAGTCACTAATTAATTTAATTACTTATAGTTATTTAACATAAATAAATACGAAGTCACAATTAATTTAATTACTTATAGTTATTTAACATAAATAAATACGAAGTCACAATTAATTTAATTACTTATAGTTATTTAACATAAATAAATACGAAGTACTAATTAATTTAATTACTTATAGTTATTTAACATAAATAAATACGAAGTCACAATTAATTTAATTACTTATAGTTATTTAACATAAATAAATACGAAGTCACAATTAATTTAATTACTTATAGTTATTTAACATAAATAAATACGAAGTCACAATTAATTTAATTACTTATAGTTATTTAACATAAATAAATACGAAGATAGTACGAAGTACTAATTAATTTAATTACTTATAGTTATTTAACATAAATAAATACGAAGTACTAATTAATTTAATTACTTATAGTTATTTAACATAAATAAATACGAAGTACTAATTAATTTAATTACTTATAGTTATTTAACATAAATAAATACGAAGTCACAATTAATTTAATTACTTATAGTTATTTAACATAAATAAATACGAAGTCACAATTAATTTAATTACTTATAGTTATTTAACATAAATAAATACGAAGTACTAATTAATTTAATTACTTATAGTTATTTAACATAAATAAATACGAAGTACTAATTAATTTAATTACTTATAGTTATTTAACATAAATAAATACGAAGTCACAATTAATTTAATTACTTATAGTTATTTAACATAAATAAATACGAAGTCACAATTAATTTAATTACTTATAGTTATTTAACATAAATAAATACGAAGTCACAATTAATTTAATTACTTATAGTTATTTAACATAAATAAATACGAAGTACTAATTAATTTAATTACTTATAGTTATTTAACATAAATAAATACGAAGTACTAATTAATTTAATTACTTATAGTTATTTAACATAAATAAATACGAAGTCACAATTAATTTAATTACTTATAGTTATTTAACATAAATAAATACGAAGTCACAATTAATTTAATTACTTATAGTTATTTAACATAAATAAATACGAAGTACTAATTAATTTAATTACTTATAGTTATTTAACATAAATAAATACGAAGTACTAATTAATTTAATTACTTATAGTTATTTAACATAAATAAATACGAAGTACTAATTAATTTAATTACTTATAGTTATTTAACATAAATAAATACGAAGTACTAATTAATTTAATTACTTATAGTTATTTAACATAACTAAATACGAAGTACTAATTAATTTAATTACTTATAGTTATTTAACATAAATAAATACGAAGTCACAATTAATTTAATTACTTATAGTTATTTAACATAAATAAATACGAAGTACTAATTAATTTAATTACTTATAGTTATTTAACATAAATAAATACGAAGTACTAATTAATTTAATTACTTATAGTTATTTAACATAACTAAATACGAAGTACTAATTAATTTAATTACTTATAGTTATTTAACATAAATAAATACGAAGTCACAATTAATTTAATTACTTATAGTTATTTAACATAAATAAATACGAAGTACTAATTAATTTAATTACTTATAGTTATTTAACATAAATAAATACGAAGTACTAATTAATTTAATTACTTATAGTTATTTAACATAAATAAATACGAAGTACTAATTAATTTAATTACTTATAGTTATTTAACATAAATAAATACGAAGTACTAATTAATTTAATTACTTATAGTTATTTAACATAAATAAATACGAAGTCACAATTAATTTAATTACTTATAGTTATTTAACATAAATAAATACGAAGTCACAATTAATTTAATTACTTATAGT
The DNA here is from genome assembly GCA_020284085.1 of Aporrectodea caliginosa. Taxonomy (NCBI): domain Eukaryota; kingdom Metazoa; phylum Annelida; class Clitellata; order Crassiclitellata; family Lumbricidae; genus Aporrectodea; species Aporrectodea caliginosa. The sequence goes on from JACEVL010000898.1 coordinate 463,367, forward strand.
TATTTAACATAAATAAATACGAAGTACTAATTAATTTAATTACTTATAGTTATTTAACATAAATAAATACGAAGTACTAATTAATTTAATTACTTATAGTTATTTAACATAAATAAATACGAAGTACTAATTAATTTAATTACTTATAGTTATTTAACATAAATAAATACGAAGTACTAATTAATTTAATTACTTATAGTTATTTAACATAAATAAATACGAAGTACTAATTAATTTAATTACTTATAGTTATTTAACATAAATAAATACGAAGTACTAATTAATTTAATTACTTATAGTTATTTAACATAAATAAATACGAAGTCACAATTAATTTAATTACTTATAGTTATTTAACATAAATAAATACGAAGTCACAATTAATTTAATTACTTATAGTTATTTAACATAAATAAATACGAAGTCACAATTACCCCCCCTAGGTTTTTTTCATCTCAAACTTTTTCCGTATGGAATAAAAATTTGACCTTTTAGGTAGCTGTAGGGGGTTCATTTGCACACGTTTTGAGGTAAAATGTGAGATGATATCTCACACCGTTCAAAAGTTATACCCAATATACCCGAGGTACCAGGGGTGGATACCACCCCCTAGATTTTCGACTATATCTTATCCGTCATTTAATATTAAGAGACACAAATTATACCATTCTATAGAGGGAATGTGGGGCTACATTTCTGTGGTCACTGAGTTGACCTGAGACAAACGGAAGTGCTCAAAATAAATTATAATACGCGTAACATGCGTGAAAAATGGCTGAATGGAAGGACTCCCCCCTTAGTTTTGTGTCTGTAGCGTATTCATTTGTCTTCCTGGAAGAGAAACAAAGACACCATTCTTTAGAGGGAATGAATGGCTTCATTTGCATACCTACATCTTTGTCTTTTGAATACCGGAAGTGATCAAAATAAATAATAATACGCGTAATCTGTGTGAAAATGGCTGAATACAGCGTTATAACGTAAACCGATATATATGTATGGATATATATGTATGGATGTACATTTATACTATATAAACATGTGTAGGGATGATTTTGTGTATCTTTTATACATAGATTAGTTTCAAAACACACATAATCTTATATTTGTTTATCCAAAAAGTACAAAATGTACGCAATAATATACAATATTGCTAATTAATGGGTCCAATTGTTAAAAGTGATGTAATTTCGAGGTGCATTCACATAATGTACAACTAAATACACCATTCTGTGCAGAAATGAATGCTGAATCCAATGCTATATTACAAGTTATGATATGTAAAACCAAACACGAAATCAGGGGGGGGTAACCACCTTGATAGTCTCGTGTTTTAATTACTTGGTAGCCCTTATTTAACATAAATAAATACGAAGTCACAATTAATTTAATTACTTATAGTTATTTAACATAAATAAATACGAAGTACTAATTAATTTAATTACTTATATTTATTTAACATAAATAAATACGAATTCACAATTAATTTAATTACTTATAGTTATTTAACATAAATAAATACGAAGTACTAATTAATTTAATTACTTATAGTTATTTAACATAAATAAATACGAATTCACAATTAATTTAATTACTTATAGTTATTTAACATAAATAAATACGAAGTACTAATT
>JACEVL010000898.1:470000-505000 GCA_020284085.1 Aporrectodea caliginosa
GTATGTCTGTCTGTATGTCTGTCTGTGTGTCTGTGTGTCTGTCTGTCTGTCTGTCTGTCTGTATCTCTCTCTCTGAGACTGCCATGAGACAGTAGATTGATTGTCTACGTTCTGCCTCAGTGACCTTCTTCTCGTTGCTCTCAATTGCCTCTCAGTTGCTGTCTCTCTGGAAATGCATGGCTCAGAGCAAGAACACTGTTTCGTCTAAGAGGACGTTGCTCAGTGGGCGGGTGAGGTCATGAAAGGGCGCTATATTAATGTCCCAATGAGTACATGGTCTTAAGGGAAACAGTGCAGCCAGCGCTGCTTCTTCCACTGAGCGACTGAATGATTGGTGTCTGTTGGCAGAAGTGAATCGCTTCTATTGGATTTGATAAGACGATAAATGGAAGAGGAGGAGGAGGAGGAGGAGGAGGAGGAGGAGGAGGAGGAGGAGAAGGAAGTAGGAGAGAGACAAAGAAGGCGAGAGATAGAGATGAACGAGGGAGGGGCAGGGTGCCATAGAGGAACCCAGCAAAGGGTGGGTCTGACATGTTTACGGGACTATAGGCAGAAAACCGCCTTATGGTGCTGGACTGGGTGGGGGAGGGGGTGAATCGAAGATTTCAGTCAGGCACTGACAGTCAATGTAACGCTAGACATCGCAGGTACACGATTTAGCTATAGAAAGCTTAGTCAGACAGACAAACAGACTGACTGACTGACTGACTGACTGACTGGCTGACTGACTGACTGACTGACTGACTGACTGACTGACTGACTGACTGACTGACTGACTGACTGACTGACTGACTGACTGACAATCAGACGGGCGGACGGACAGACAGAAAGACAGTGAAAGAAGACAAAAAGAGCATCTTTAAATATGTATGTCTGTCTACATGTCTGTATGTATGTATGTATATGTATATATGAGCTTTATATAGCGCTCTTTTCCTATCTATGAGAATGTGAACGATTATTGTATCGATAGAAATTTCCGATGGATTTGTTCTTCCAATGTAATGTAATAGTCTATAGTCATAAACTCTGTATTGTTATAGATGTGACGAATTACCTTCGACTAGGGAGGTGAGTAGGGTGACGGTTGCCGCCTTCCTTCTCCCCGCCGGAAGATTGACTCCTATCTTGTCCAGTTTCTCCCTCAGCGCTCGACCTCCGTTCTTCGATTTGGCCCTAGATACATCGCAACGCACAGAAACATCTCAAATATTAACAGACAAACTAATGAACGAATGCACAGCAATAGAGAGACGTGGGATGAAGTGTCATTAAAACGCCTTTTACAAGGACATTCAGAAAATTACGATGTGTTCATAAAATGCATGAATTGCAATGTAAAGCATGCACTCCCTTCGCAGCAGAGAGAATAATAATATTAGCGTTTCTTAATTGTTGGTTTGCCTAAAATGTTCGATCTAAACTGTTTCCATAACTGTTGTGTAATTCGCTGTTCGTCTCATGAGTCTCGATTTTGAGCCTCTGCATGCATGCATGGCGCGAGAGGCATACTGAACGAATCAATATTTTTAAGTTAAATTCACGGAGCAGAAAGCATAATACTAAGGCGCTATAATACATGAACGTTCAGTTGCATATATGCTTACATACAGCATACATACATGCAGCTTACATTCATCTTACATACATATACGTACACATGCATATTATAATTATAGTCTATATAGTTTAAAGTGCATTACAAGATCGTATACGACGTCAAACGACCTAAATATTATTATTATATAAATAAATATATATGTTATATATATATGTGCGTGTGTGTGTGTGTTTGCGTGTGTGTTAGTGTGCATGTGCGTGTGTGTTAGTGTGCATGTGCGTGTGTGTTAGTGTGCATGTGCGTGTGTGTTAGTGTGCATGTGCGTGTGTGTTAGTGTGCATGTGCGTGTGTGTTAGTGTGCATGTGCGTGTGTGTGTAACTATGCACAATTATATATTTATATATGTACAACTACAACCATTGTAGGAAGCTATGGCATATTCATTGCCCCTAGCAATGATGGACATGCAATGCATGCATGTATACATCGAGCATATAGTCAACTAACCTATGTATATATGTATGTATGTATATATATATATGTATATATATTAATACGAATGACCATGGCATGGTTAATTCCATGAAAGCACGATGCAATCGCCCGCAGCAGGAGATGACTCTCATAAATTATACATTATACTGCAGCATCATCCGTTATTAACATATAGCCTACAGTCATCTTGACGTCTCGCAGATTTTATGCTTAAAATAATAATTGTGTAAGCGTGTGCGCATATATATATACTTTATTTCGCACAAAGCAGAACAGAGAAACTAAGCAAACTAAGCAGACTAGAACAGAAATACAAAAATACAAAAACTCCTTCCCAAACAGACTGGGAGACAACTCAAACTATTGCTCCTCTCGAAGCAACAACGTAGTGAACCTGCGATCTTACATAATACATGTTGTCTTTTACAGACAAACCATAACCAGAAACTAAATTAATATGCTCATGGCCATAACTGAATGTCAATGACAGCATATTTAGTGTACTATTATCCACCGTTAGCATGTCTTTAAGAAATTTAAACATAGCAATAACTCTCATAGATTTAAAGTCCAAACTAAACCTGCAATAAATTCTCTTACTGATTCCCATTTGGGAAAACCAAATATTTTACGATACACATTATTCCAACTAGCATTTAGTTTACTCAGCTGAGATTGAGAAAATCTCACAGCAACTGAGCCATGCATATATCTTAAAACTGGTAAGCTAATATATATAGTGCATGTGGTTTGAAAATTGACTGACTGACTGACTGACTGACTGACTGACTGACTGACTGACTGACTGACTGACTGACTGACTGACTGACTGACTGACTGACTATAATCATCTTTGCATACGATGCATAATAATCCGCATAATTACCAGATATCGCAATAGTAAACATAAGTGCAAAATTTATATAGCGCCTCTTCAAGAATAATCCCATTCTTTCACATTTATAATATTATACATAATATCATATCATGTTCATTTTATATTGTATTAGACCTATATCAACGATGTAATATATAACATAGTTATGATATATAATATCATAATGCACAACCTTTATATAAATAGTATAGATTGATATAATGACCAATTTATTATTGATAATATAAGACAATCAATATTTTAAAGCATCTTATTTCTAAATCGTGCACATGTGATGATTTGTTGTCAGGTTGAGTGCACCTCCGCAGCAAAAGACTTTGCCTTGAAGAGTTTCATCAAGCACACACACACACACACACACACACACACACACACACACACACACACACACACACACACACACACACACACACACACACACACACACACACACACACACACACACACACACACACACACACATAGTATGTGTGTGTGTGTAGTACACACACACACACAGACATATATATATGTATGTATATATATTTATACGGTATACGTATGAATTATGTATCGTCTCTTCTGTACATTGTATATATAGTATACCTGCGAAGTACTCCACCGAGAAGTGATGCGTTGAGGCATTCGGGAGTTGAGAGTCGTCGTTGAACTTCTGCCACCGTCACCTTATACTTAGACGTCGAACTGAGAAGAGACAGACGACCAGGAACGGAACAGAACAGATCAGTGGGAACCAGAGAACCACTACTGGTCGTCATCCGACCGGAACGACTGCACGCACCACTGCCTCCAACCAACAATCGACCGCTAGGAGATTCTGCAACAGGATAAACAACAATGGTTGCTTATAATTATCTGCACTGCAGTTTAATCTATATGACCAATATTATATGAGGTGTTGTGTCGAAGATGATGCTTGGCTTTCACTAATCAACTTCGGTTCGAAATTGTCTGGGTTGTTGGGCAAGCCATGCATACATCATCACCCAACCGTATAGCGTTCATTATTCAACTTTTAGACACTTTAGCCGATTGGTTAAGGTACTCGCTTTTTAGCATTCAGGGAGAGAACCGATTTGAGCCTCTCTTAATTCCCGAGATGGTAACAGTGTATAGGGACCTTGAGCAAGTCCTTCTCTCACAATTGCTCAGCGCCATCGCCTGCAGGTGCTTGGTGATTAAATAGTGGTGCTCAATAAATGCGCCAGAAGAATAATAACAACATCAACTTTAATAGCAGCTGGCGTTTGAACACAAGATTTCTTTTTGGCTGTATACCTTTTCTGTTGCTACCTTCGCCATCCTCCTGACTCCCAAAGTCATCATCATCCTCATCGTCGTCAGCATCATCATCCGCGATGTCTGCATCCGTACTCTGCAACAAATCACACAAAATAATAATAATAATAATAATAATAATAATAATAATAATAATAATAATAATAATAATAATAATAATAATAATAATAATAATAATAATAATAATAATAATAATAATAATAATAATAATAATAATAATAATAATAATAATATATGTTTATTGTTTATGTTGCATTCATCTTATAAAATAAGTCGTCAGTTAATTTATAAATTTTCGATGATAGCATGTAGTTACAATAAGGCAAGGTATAGGGAAAGTGAGATATAAGGTAACTTTCATCATGCTTATTATTATCATCATCAATAACAACAACAACAACAACAACAACAACAACAACAACAGCCACGTGGACAAAGAATTGCAGAGAGGCAAAGCCATGAAAGTTTCTGTCGATCAGATTTCTAATTGTTATCGAACGGGGGCGCTGCAATCATCCGTCTCTGTACCAAAGTAAGCAAGTAAGTAAGTAAGTAATCATGCAAGCAAGTAAGTAAGTACGCTATCTTCACAAGCATACATACCTTATTCGAGTCGTCGTTGGTGTTATCATGGCGATGACCTACTTCTCCATTGATCGATTGGATGACCTTGGATGACGGAATGAGGTCAGGTCGTCGTAGGGTCAGATAGTCTGAACACGTGGCCGTGCATTGTCTGTCGTCATAGGTCGTCGACCCCCCTCCCACCGCCGCAGTTGACCCGACGAAGGTCGTTGAAGACGCCTTCAGCAGAGAGTCACTGTTGTAGTAGAGCGATGGATGGTTCGGTGCGTACCTGTCTTGGGATCCCTGTGCCACCGGTGGGTACGATTGGTGGTGGGGGTGGTGGGAGTGGGGGTGGGGCATAGACGACACGGAGTACTGCGGTACGTTCAAGTGATGATGGTGCGAGTACGGATCGAGGTACTGGTACTGGTGGAGTTGGAAGTCGAAGGCCGGCTGCTGTGGTACGTTGGGGGTGCAATGCGGCGGAGGAAAGTAGGGTGGCTGGAAGTCAGCTGACGACGAACAGCCCCCTGGGGGCGTGTAGCGCAGGGGAGGAACGGCCGAGTGACCGCCGGGGACCGAGTAGGGGACGCCTCCTCCTCCTCCCATGGCGATCGAAGTGTTGCATGGGGGTAGGGTCCGCTGGAACTGCGATGGATGGCCCAGGCCACCCGAATAGACACCGCCAAGGTCGAATCGATCCTGAAAAGAAACAACAATTAAGAAGAGAGGTTATATATAAGGTGTGGCACTCTGCGCTTATAAACGTTGCTCAGTCCACTCCATGAAACCTATACATTCGGTTGAAATATTGACTGAAGCATGCAGCACAGACTGCAGCCTCTCTTAATCGGACACAAATGCCCGGATGTATGCAGGATGTGTCTGGATGGATATACATCTCTGGACAACATCCTATTAGCATTCTATACAGTCACACTAAAATATTTCGAATATCATATGTTTGATTAATTTTAAAATCATCATAAAAATTAGAAACTATTTTATGTTGTATAGAACGATGCATCATACAGCTCATAAGATAGAAATGCAACAAAGAACTAAGCATCTCTAATGGTTATTGATTTCTATTAAATAATTAAATGGGCTATGTGAACAGTTTATTTAATTTTTAAATATAAAAATTCAAGCGTAATTAAAACTGATTAAAACGCTTAGCTCCCATGCATCCACAAATTACTGAATACCATTGCCTGCATGGCCAATGTGTTCGCGTGTCATGGCACATGTGCCCCAGTGGTTTCAGCGCGGGGCCCCTAGGGCAGAAAGGAATTAATAATTATACGTTAATACATAAATATTCTATGCCAACTCCCAAACCGTCGAGCCCATTGCTTGATTAAAAAATGACAAGGCCCTAAAACGATGATGCAGGCAAATCAACTCAATATATAGAGCTTATTTATGAATGGGTGAACGACCCCAAAATGCCTATAATGTCCTATTTAATCTGACTCCCAAACTGAAGTCCTATATAGTAACTTATACGCACTTCCAACGAGAGGTTGTTGGACCGTTTCAATATCGCAGATTCACAAAGTCAATAATGATGTTTGTTTCGTTACAGATTCTACTCTTATCTAGTTTCTGTCTCATTTATTAGCTGTATAAAAAATTATTAACAAATTTAATCTGTTACGCTTATATATTTGGTTTCTAAGAGCTTTTTGCTTCATTAGAAGAAGCGAATTCAGTTGACGCGTGAAGTTCTAATCTTTTATAATTTTCTGTCTGAGACATCTCACACAATTTCATATGCGAACCTCAGTCATATATATAGCTTTATTGTCTCAAGATATAGCGCAACAAGCAGTCTAAGTATAAAACATTTGCATATACAATAACATATATACATTTTAATATCAAAACATATATGTAGTATTATACACTATAATTATATATATATATATATTCGAGTATTTTAACAGGCCTATATAGACTATACACGGTTTTAAAGCACGCGTCATCATGTTGCTTCTCGTGTATACGCATTAAATCCAGTATGTGTATATATTCCCTGTTCAGAATATTGTGTAAATTACGGACTAACTTTCTTAAAATTGTAAGCTGCAAGTTTAAATCGTTAACATTTGCAGATGTTCGGCATAAAATTATTCGCCGATATATACTGGCGGTATTTCCTCAAAACGCAAGTGAGTCTCGCCATGCATGCATGCATGTATACCTGTGCAAGAATGCAGTTTTTCATGAAGATTTCGTTTTCTCTCAGGAGAAATAGCCAAATATAGCTTAAATATCTATGTGAAAATAACTGGAATAAACCGAAGAAGTAGAAAAACCTGAAAATCTGCTGAGTCTCTTGCATTGAAGGTCACGTGGTACGATTCACGTTTGACGTTTGCACGACCGTAGTTTGTTTGCGCCATTTTAACGAATTAACCAGAATTATTTAAATAAAATCTCTGGATATAAAACAGTCACACCGCAGAGAATCTCGAGAAAGACTTCTTGCAAGTGTGCATCTGACTAGAGTTGAAACCGTTCTGGATATGTTCCTGGTTTATATATCGAGGTCATATTATATTGTGTCAAATCCAAACAGACCCTCGAAGACTGGTTTCAATACTTTAGACGCCGACCCTGCGCGAATATTATCAATTCATCTACCAGTCCCGATACATCAACTAATTGCAGACCTCGACGACATATTAATAACCTAGACAGAATAAATTAATTTGACGGTTGGGCCTATGTCACTTATGAACTGAATTCAAACGATATCCATTTGATCAGTTGCCTTTTCATTTAAAAGAAACCCCGCAGCTATCAACCGCTGCGATCACTTCATCTGCTGCAGTGCACAGATCCCAGCCGAGGTTCCTTGTAACTTTAAAAGTAACTGGAACAGTTCCGCTATGTATACGACTATGAATCCAGACCAAGCAATCAGCCTCAATCACTGCAACGCTATACAAACTCTCATGCATTTCTATGCAACGATCGAGGTTCTTGGAATGAATCGGATGAAAGGTGAGAGTTAAAACACAAAAGCCATCAACGATGACGAACAAATGCCGACTGATGAATCGAAGATGGAACAATAAAGATCGAGCCGATTATTAAGAGGACTTATAGAGTCATTTCGCTCTGTTTGCCATTTAACAGGATCGATACAATTAATGAGACAGACAGACACACAGACTGACAGGTATAGAGAAAGACATACACGCAGACAAACATACAGAGGTAAAGATATATACAGATAATTATACTAGAAGAATAATAATTTATGCAGCCCACGAGGTCAGACATGCAGAGGCTGGGTTAACAGAGAGGCATATATAGAGCGAGAAAGAGAGATAGCGATGCACAATTGCGTTGATGAAGCATATACATGTATATGATGTATACTTTGTTTAGAGATCTAACAAACGATAAGGGGGTTTCACGTGTCCCCCCTCCCCCTCTCCGCCGCTGGGCTCATACGGGTCCTGAATCGCCGGAAGCATTAATTACTGACCGCCCTGCTGCAGAACGTTCAATTAGGGTCAACGAAGAAATGATTGCCCTCGGGGGGTCAACCGTCTCCGGGTTTGATGATGATGATGATGATGATCATGACACTTGGTTACATATACTGGGCAACAGGCAGACGAAGGAAGTGAGTCAGGAAGAGAGACAGGCAGACAGGCAGACAGGCAGACGAATAAACAAAGGCACAGACATTATATAGTCTGTTTACGTATACTTTTTCTTCCTTCTCTTATTTTATTCCAATTAATAGTTAGAATAAAAACATTGCCATGTATAATTATAATTTCTCTCCGTTAAAAGATGTCGCTATATACGAAGTCCCACTATTCGTATATATTTATATTTATTAATTTACATAGCGCCTTTACCGCACTTCTTAAAAGCGTTGTATACACGATCCCCACACAAATATGTGTATTAAAATCAAACGCCAATAGCCTACATATTGCATGTGATACATATTCAATTAAATAAATAATATATATTATTTATTTGAATCTGAATATTTTATATAACGCTTTTAAGTAGTCTTAAAAATGCTAAATACATGAACTTCACAGAACCTTAATTTTAGATAGACCTGCTTTTGTAAACGTGAATATCGATTAATGTTCAACAAAATACAGTGGCGCTATATAAATGCCTTCAATGCAATGAAAAAGCCTCTTCTACTATAGTATACGGCATGGGATACATTTATTTTAATAAAAGCGATTCATCCTTGTATTCATATATCTAAACGTATAGGTTTATTTAATTTTACTTAATTTTTAATTGTTCGTAAAATTATAAGACATAACGCATTGTACAAAGGGATGCTGCTGCAGAACCAGAAAGGATCGAAGTCCGGATTATTAGAGTCACCAATATTTAACAACCAATCGATTTGAATTATGACGAGTGCATCTGTATACGACATAATAGTCTAACAGTACTTTAACACAAAACAGAATCAAATAAATGTAAATAAAAATTAACTGATTAATACTCGGCCTATATATATATATATATATACATACATATATATAATATTCTTTTGGATATACATATGTTTATATATTTGTGTATGCAAGAGCCGCAGCATCAAAATATCAGTTTGCGCATAAGTGATAATAGTTAGTCTGAGCCTGTGATATTATAGCATGATTTTAACACCGTCTTATTATAATATACGCCGGTAGATTACGCAAATATTTATTTAGAACGGAGAGACACAGACAGAAACAAAGGAGAGAGAGACAGACAGACAGACGGACCGACAGACAGACAGACAGAGAGAGACAGACAGACCAAATTTTTTGTTGAAGTATAAACATTGAAAATGTGTTCAATAATATGTAGACATTCGAAAAGTGGTCGAAGTATTAATCTCGCTCGTCTTTGTGCACATGTCTATATAATTCTATGAACGCAGTTGTCAGTTGGAAATGGCTTTCAACTGTAAAGGTCAGTTAATGCAACTGAGTTAGCATATAGTGAAGGCCTCATTTTTGTCTGCGCTCATGAGGTCAAAGATGGAAGACATGTTGAGTACACTTATCATATATCTAATTCAGAATGTTTAAATCCAAGTTTGACTGGAATTTACTGTTCCTCGTGTTTCTAATTCTATTTTGTTTCTAGTTTAAACTTCTATGGCCTTGGCAAATTTGAAAGAAGACAATTTGAAGATATTGTGTAGGCCTACTCTTTCTATCTGGAGGTTTGTTTTCGTTTATCTATCTGTTGTTCTATCTTTTGTCTCAACTGTTGTTCTATCTGCTGTTCTGTCTGTTAGAACAACAGATAGAACAGCTGTTTCCATCTCTACTTCAGTTTCAGTTTCTACCTTTTCCAGGATTTATCTGTCGATATGTCAAGTATTGTTTCTTTTGAACTTTTATACCGAGTAATAAATCCCACCATATACTTAATGTACGTATGTTAATAACTATGTATAGTTACAGCAATCAATATTTAAAGAAAATAATAATCTTGTTACAAAGAAGTCAACAATTCAAATGAAATTAACTCTGTATATGCAATGAACAGGTGTCAAGTATATACCTAAACAGGTATACACCTGAACAGGTATACTATATATATGCACCTCAACAGGTATGAACCTTAACAGGTATGAACCTTAACAGGTATGAACCTTAACAGGTATGAACCTGAACGGATGATGAGAATGTCGTTAGGTAAACATGACGTCCTTCTTCATTTCACAGAATATACTCAATGCAGCGCACTCTTTTTAATAAATCATCGTGTCAGCTCTATACTCTGCAGATGCTATATATGGCAGCGTTGATCGGGCTCTACATGTCTGCGAGATACCTCCGGTGGTGAATTTTTCAACCTTTCCACTTCGATTTTTTTATGCGGATTGCGGATAAACGTATCGTTGTTTTTAAACTCTTGATCATTTTGGTGTGTCGAAAATGGGGAACGTTATAATAACAATGTTCACTTACATTACAAACGTCCAATTACCTTGATAGCATGGAAACGATTTTCTGTTTTCCATTGTTCTTACCTCCAAATATTGAAGCATGTTGCTGAATATTATCTTTCGATGAATGACAACTCATGAAGGTCTTAAATATATCTTCTATCTTCCTCTGCAGAAGCTCTGTGACTTTTCATGTAGCGCAGCATCACAAAGACACTGAATATAAACTCTGGTTTAGAAAACACGTAAACAGGAATGAAGTATTTCAGGCGAAGTTCCAGTTTAATCCTCCGGGTTTTAATCCGATTTCATAGGAAGAAGAACCAAAGACGTTTAGCAATAGGCTTATAACTAAAGGCACGATCCAGAAAGCGTGAATATTAGGCCTACGCATGGTAAATCCCACGCAGTTTATCCGTGGAAATCCCAGCGTCTATAGTTATACAACTGTCGATTTCTAGCAAAATCATTGTTTACAACAACTTCGGAAGCAACGATCCTGGATCGAAGAGGATCCGATCCATCTGCCCTACATTTACTGACCGAATATTCCTCTGCGTCTGCTGTCTAGTGGCCTGCATTGAACAAGTGCCCTTCCGCCCGCCCGTCCGCCCGCCCGCCCATCCGTCCGCCCACCCGCTCGCCTGCCCTGGATTCCGACTGCATGCCGTCAACTCACATATAATAGACGAGCTGCAGCATGCTACAGCGGATCATGCATGATGTCGGGTTAGTCCGTCCTGTGTTGGTCGGTGTTCGCTGTTTCACGAGATGATCTCTCTCCAACTCAGTCCAAGAACGTTTCGCTGTTTGGCTATGGACAGATTCCAGATGAGTAGAAGAGTTCAGAACTAAATGTCCTCCATCGGGTTTTGTCACAGTGATGGAATTCGAAGTTGGCAGGATTTGAACGCATAGCCTGAGGAGAATCAGAACAACTGCAGAGACATAGTTATCGCTGATCAATCTACCGCTTCATGTCTCTCTCTCTCTCTCTCTCTCTCTCTATCTCTCTCTCTTGCTCTCTTTGTTTGTGCGTTTGACTCTGTCCATGACACTCTTTCTCCTCCTTTACTGTCTGTCAGACTCTATAGCATTCTGCTGCTGACATATTATGAGTCTCCATGCATGTCTCTCTTCTGCCTCTCTCTCTCTCTCTCTCTCTCTCTCTCTCTCTCTCTCTCTCTCTCTCTCTCTCTCTCTCTCTCTCTCTCTCTCTCTCTCTTTCTTTCTCTCTCTCTCTCTCTCTCTCTCTCTCTCTCTCTCTCTCTCTCTCTCTCTCTCATTCTCTATCTGCCTACCTCTGTCTTTGCCCGTTCCTCTGTGTCTCTCTTGCCTTGTCCCTTCGTTGGTTCTGTTTCTCTCATATTAAGCCTATGTAGAGAGAGAGAGAAACGTCGTTTGCCGCGGGTGATATATCGTCCAGGGTCAGACAACTATCAGACCTCCGCCTGCATTGCGCAAGCCAGACTGATTCCTCCTTCTCCTCCTTCTCCTCCTCCTCCTCCTCCTTCTCCTCATTGTCCTCCCTCTCCTCCTCCTCCTCGGAGCGCACGGCCAAACGTCGACCGCCTACCTCGCCCGCTCGACCCGGGCCTCCGCCGCCGCCGCCGCCGCCTCACGCACAACAGCCCGTCGAACTCCACCCATCCATCGACCTCCATCCACCCCTTCTCTCCCTCTCTCCCTCTCCCTCTCTCCCATCTTCCCTGCAGCAGCAGCCGAAGCAGCCTCAGACCTTGCCTCTGAGTCCGCCGCAGCTAAAGACGTCAGTCTCTGCCGTGGGTGGAAAGGCTGGTCCAATCGTCGATCGCCTTTGGCTGTCCACGGCAGACGAGAGGCAGGAGATGAATGGCATGCAGGGAGCGTGACCCACGGACCCCGCTCCAGCAGCAGCAGCAGCCGGGCGTTCATTCCATCTCCCCATGCCGTCTTATCTACGCTCCATCCATCCCATTCCCAGTCTCCATGCCTCCCACCCCGCTACACACCGAACACACACACACACACACACACACACACACACACACACACAGTCACACACACTGAAATCAAGTGTGGTCTTCAAACCCCGTTTACTCAGTCAACAGACCTGTCGCTATAGCAACATCAGCCAGATACTACTGCCTCAGCTGTGCATCGTAGCACAGAAGTTACGACCAGACAATCTATGCTGCCGTGCATGCATGCGCCTGCCTTGAAAGTTCTATTCTCCTCTCCGCTAGTGTCTGTCTGTTAAGGACACCACATTAGACAGTGAACGAACGAACGCCACCACGCATATGTTTGTGTGTGTGTGTGTGTGTGTGTGTGTGTGTGTGTGTGTGTGTGTGTGTGTGTGTGTGTGTGTGTGTGTGTGTGTGTGTGTGTGTGTGTGTGTGTGTGTGTGTGTGTGTGTGTGTGTGTGTGTGTGTGTGTGTGTGTGTGTGTGTGTGTGTGTGTGTGTGTGTGTGTGTGTGTGTGTGTGTGTGTGTGTGTGTGTGTGTGTGTGTGTGTGTGGTGATTTATGTGTGCCAGTATATTTTGTCAGTCTAGATGTATAATTTTTTGAAGTCGATCTTCAGCGATTCAGAAGGTTGTCTCCATGTGGTTTAGCCAAGAGGAGAAGGAGAGAACGAGAAGGAGGAGGAGGATGAGAAGAAGTAGGAGGAGGAGGAGGAGGAGGAGGAGAAGGAGGAGAAGGAGGAGAAGGAGGAGAAGGAGGAGGAGGAGAAGGAGGAGAAGGAGGAGGAGGAGGAGAATGAGAAGAAGACGTGCAGCTGGTGAACGAGTGTTCGTCTAATGGCGCCCTGCATGGGATCGTCGTCTAAGGAGGGATTCATGGGGAGGGGAAGGGGAGGGGAGGGGAGGGCATCGCTGCTGCTTTCTGTCGGATACAAGATAGAAGACAGTTTTATGTATCCGAATACACTTCTGTCCCTTCACTCCCTAATCCTACGTAAACCCTCTCCGTCCCCCGTCGTCACTCCCTCATGACCCTAAACCCTTCGGACTGGTTAGGTCGGTCGTCGACCAACCGACTGAGACACCCAAAGCCACCGATTCCAAGTCTTGCTTTTCACGTCTTAAAAGAATCCCAATCTGCCTCATATAGGTCGCACGTTCTGTAGAACTCTTAAATAAAGGCGCTATATAAATAAGTAGATAAATGCATAGAAACAAAGATACTCAGAGAAAGACGAAAGGGTGAATACAGGTCTTTAGACATTCATCATCATCTGCACCACATGTAACCCCATGTGCTTAGATCTTTGCACTGGCTTCCTGTTCATCAAAGGATCTGTCTCATACCATGGGGCTCTTAGTTTTTTAAACACTGAAATCTGGTCAAATACAATAATTGAGGTCCTTAGTCCTATTATTCAACGAGGTCATGACCCGATCTTCTTTCTCTTGCCCTGTTACCAAAAACTGTATACCTGTGTCATGTTCTTGATGAACGAACTGTTTCTGTTGCTGGACCTCGATTCTGGAAGAACTTCCTTCTGTCCCTCGTCCGTTCTGCTCATCAGTTGCTTATGTCATTTCTGGCTGCATTGATTAAGAGAATTTGGACGATTCGAGGAAAATCATTCGGAAGAGATTGTGATTAAAAGAATGAGGACTGCAGGTGATGAAGAAGAATGAAAGTGCGTGCATACATACTTGCTTATATATATATATATATATATATACATGATGTGTGTGTTGTACGTGCGTGTGGGGGTAGGTGTGTGGGTAGGTGAGTGGGTGTACGTGTGTGTGTGAGATGAACAGGAGGAAGATTGATGGCATGAGAAGACAGAGATCTGTTGTTTGCATGAGTTTCAAAAGGAAAGAAGCATGAAAGGTTGTTATTGGAGAGAAGTGGGTCAGTGAGCATGCGTCCCAAGGTGGATCCCTGCCAACTGGAGGAGATGGAATTGGGTCAGTTCGGTTGAAACGTTGTCTTCGAAATGGAAGAAGGACCGCGAAAGAAAACAGATGTTATATTGAAGTTTAGATGAAGGAGGAAAGCCTTTGCTGTTATTTGCAGTCATCGCATCTCTTAAGTATATATGGAGAGCATTTCAAAACCAGATGGACCTCTCAACTTCAAGTGATTAATAACTTTCACCTCAGCAGCAGCATTGACACGTTAAGTAAACTTTTTCATGCTCTATATTTAAGTGCCATGAGACACAGCAGCGGCCGATTAGTTAGAATGCTTGGTCTATTATATAGTACAGACCATATAGCGCATGGTATATACGCGGGTTCGATTCTCAACTCAGGCGATTACACGAGATCTCGAACGAATCCTTTACGCACTGCAATTGCACTGCACATGCATTGAAGTTCTGTCGTATGGTCGTGCATGTGTCCACTTCTGAACCTTGGAAGGAGAGCATTTACATTGCACTGATATATGTGCTCTTATTGTTAAGGAATGGATTCGATTGAAGATTCTCCTATTTAGACGGTCAGTATATATTCTCCACAGACTCCCAGAACATACATCAGAAAGATATATAATGTTCCTGTTTGAGTCAGCATGCATGCAGTCGCCAATCACCGCGCTCCGATGACAGTGGAGTTTTACAAGCTTCTCGCTTACCAACATGATCAGTATGGGACTTCATCAAATTTAATACATTGGACCTTCCCTTGGAATAATCTTTCGATAAAAGGACGTATACGTATATATATGCCATAATAAATAGCCTATAGACTGTTTCACGCGAATCGGCTAAACATAAAATCTTTCTCTTCTTACTATATATAAGTCGCACTTGTCTCTAGATGTTCTTATTATAAGTCGCACTTGCCTATAGATTATACAAATAAAATCCTATAAGCAGCGCTTTTGACAAGCTCTCAAAAGGCGCTATAGAAATCTTTTGACACGTTACACTGCATCACCTGATCTCTTTGTCAGTCACGTGGAGCCTATAAAACTCAAAGACATTTGACTGCAGTTTATCAGTTCAGCTTTTCATTTCTTTTCTCAGTATAGAAATTGTTCATTACTGATTTATACATTATTCGTGTCTTTATTTGCATTTTCTATTTTAAGTCTAATAATTATTACCAGAGACCCTATAATTTATATAACATTTATATAGGTCTCAAAACTACCGCTAATGGCTGAAGATTTGATGTTTTGGCATAAAATTATAGATATTTATAAACAAGATGGTAATTCAGCTGTATACGGGTGTGTGCTGTATATCTGTTTCTGATTAACAGATGTGTAAACTGCAGAAGATGAAGAAGTCGCAAATGAAAAGAAGATTCATTTTCTGAATCGCCTGCGTGCAGTCTTTTGACTTATAGCCACTGAAGTTAGACACTCTGACGAGTCTTTCATGAAGTGGCGCTATATAAATCTGCAATTACCATGGGAGCACGACGAACGCCCGATTGTCCAGGTCCCCGATTACCCTTTCCCCGATACAAACTCCCCGATTACAAACTCCCCGATAGGCCCAACACCCCGACAGACCCAAGTCCCCGAATATGCAACTAATCCCAAGTCCCCGACAGGCCCAAGTCCCCGATTGGCCCAACACCCCGACAGACCCAAGTCCCCGAATATGCAACTAATCCCAAGTCCCCGACAGGCCCAAGTCCCCGATTGGTTATTTAATCTACACGTAAGACCATTTAGTGTCAGTCTGTATAGGCTTCATAATGTCGTTCACCTAGGCCTATTGCATGTCACTTGTTTAATGAAGGCGTATTCGTATCTATTTAATGAAACTTGGTAACTTAATCTACACTTAGGCCTATAGAGGGTGACACTAATAATCTGGGCCTTATCGGTTGACGGAAACTGAGCTGAATACAAGCAAAGCCGGTTATTCGAGCAGCACCGACATATATAAGAACCAAATGAAGACAGTATTATTATACATAAAGTCAGAATTAATTTTAGATTAACTAGATTCCGGAAATGGATATGCAACGTGGAGAATTTTCTACGACGCAGCGTGGTAAAAAGATTTTAAATTACTTAGGCTACTTTTATAACAAAAACAAGTTATATAAGAATGGAGATACTAATATAATGCGCTTGCATTTTTGAAAAACTTGTCAGCCTTAGCAAGTAGAATATTTTGAAGTAGTTTGTGGACAATTCTCTTATAGCTGTCTTCTGAATTCAGCGTGCAGTAAGGAATTCAAATTACATATTGGTACACGTACACAAGTAAAAATATTATTTACATTAATCTAACTGGCTTTGCCTTTATTCAACTCTGTTTCCGTCTACCGATAAGGCCAAGACGATTGGTGTCACCCTCTTTAGCCTATACAGACTGACACTAAATAGTCTTACGTGTAGATTAAATCACCAATCGGGGACTTGGGCCTGTCGGGGACTTGGGATTAGTTGCATATTCGGGGACTTGGGTCTGTCGGGGTGTTGGGCCAATCGGGGACTTGGGCCTGTCGGGGACTTGGGATTAGTTGCATATTCGGGGACTTGGGTCTGTCGGGGTGTTGGGCCTATCGGGGAGTTTGTAATCGGAGAGTTTGTATCGGGGAAAGGGTAATCGGGGACCTGGGCAATCGGGCGTTCGTCGCAAACCCATTACCATTAGACCTATAGAGTGGCTGTGAAGCATATACACAGTGAAAGTATCAGAAAGCAGCCAGAAATCCAGCTTGTCATGCATTTATTCATTTAACAATCCCGGTTGTTTATATAGCGCAGTATATATATGCAACGAATAATTATTCGTTGATTGATGATTATAATCATCACTCGATTTACTGTCCGGCAACTGCGCATGATCGTTGCCACTTGCTCTACAACGAAAGCTACTATAATTATAAGTGTGGACTCTGTATTAATTAGTCCAACTCTGTATTAATTAGTTCATTGTTATTTTTGGCATCATATTATGACACAAACAATGCCCAAACACATAATACTGCATTCATTGCATTCACTGCAGTCCGTCGAGCAACTGAATCTAGTTTAAAATCTGTCTTATAATTATTGTTAACAATGGATTACATTAAATACGGTCATTAAATCCACAGGTGATCATCAATTATATAACAAAGGCTCCATGCAGTCTCAAGAGACATCAATTTTCTTCTGCTAACTTTCGCAAGAAACTTTGACTTAATGTAATTACATACTTACTTACATAATTATTCAGACCACTTACTTACATACATACTGGGGCATTGTGTCTAGTTCTGATATCGACATGTCTGATATGAATGATAATATCACATTTCTCTCCTTAATTGACATCTATAGCATCATAATTATATGGTAACGTTTTTAGTTTCTTCTAATTATAATTACATCATTCAGCGTTGCTATAGGTTACGAGACAATTCTTGCCTGTATCACGTGAGCGTTCAGGTCCACGTGATGTCTACTTAATATAGCAATTATTTAGCGCTCGATTGGCTGATCGATCATCTAGCGCCTTTTGGTGGTTCTTTATAAAGGCGTTATATAAATGTTCATCTGGACGTCATAAGAGAGGACACGTGACTGAGGTTGCGAGTAAAGAGTTGTCAAGTGTTTGCTTTGTAGTGTAAAGCCTCAGGTTCGAGTCTCAATGGATTCTGTTGCTATAAGCTTATTGGACGCTGCAGTCAACGGGAGTGCACTTAAGCATGATCAGGTTGGGTTAGTATACTTGGAAGCCAGGCCATGGCCGGGCGCACACCTATCCTTCCGCCCTTCAGTGCCATGGTCGGTAAATAAGTATATTAACGGAAGTCGGGAGGGTATCAAGACTTCAAGAGGTCAGCTGTCTTTGGATATATACTTGCCATGGTTGTGGATGCGCCTCAGCCGAATGACCTTTCCCGAGGAGTGTCTGCTCTCTCTCTCTCTCTATATATATATATATATATACACACGAAAGTGCTATCTCTAAGTTGATCTGTTGACACGTGACACCATATATATAAGCTGACCGAGTCATTTCAAAACATCCAGAAATAATCGCATGCTGAGTATATATAATTTACCTTAAAGATCTATAAAATGCAATAATCTATTCGTAATAAGTGTGTGTGTGTGTGTGTGTGTGTCTGTGCGTGTGTGAGTGTGTGCGTGTGTGAGTGTGTGTGTGTGTGTGTGTGTGTGTGTGTGTGTGTGTGTGTGTGTGTGTGTGTGTGTGTGTGTGTGTGTGGGTGTGTGTGGGTGTGTGTGGGTGTGTGTGGGTGTGTACGTGAGTGTGAGTGTGTGTGTTTGCGTGTGGGTGGGGAGATGGGGACAGTGCACCGTTTTTTGTCAGATATTTAGCCTACCTATATAAACAGTTGGATCAACAGTGACATTGAAGGCGTCGTTGCCATTGGCAACAGACAGCCGCCCTCTATATTATGTGCAAAGACACACCTCACATCCTCACACTCCCTTCTCACCCTGTACGTACATTTAATAAATACATAGTCATATATGCAATATATATATACACATTATATATACTCATTAGCATGTGCATGTATATTGCATGCATGCGTATGCGAATATTATATTTCATTGCATCAATTTTATCTGTCGTATCTACATTATATATATATATACACATATTTATATATATATATATATGCAGGACTTTTATAATGCACTTCTTTGGCTATAGTATATAGTCTATAATACAGTGTATCAAGCATAAACTCTTGTATTGTATGCATCCAACAGATCATTGTAGCCTGATCATATGCTTTATCGACTCAATTGCATTATATGCTGAGCGTCGATCATCTGTATTACAGGAAGTGAATATTAACCGGAAGCAGTATACATTGCCGTGGGTGATTGTGGGTGACAGGCGATCACCTCATAGATGACGTGTGTAAATAAACGGACGGACGGACGAACCGTTGTCGGCGCATCAGACGGATCGCCATGACTCTATATATTGCCGAGGGATACAGAGGTTGCTGAGGTTGCAGAGGCTGAGGAGGAGGATGCGGTCGGCTGCTGCATCTCTTATCATCTCATCAACATCATCTTCGGGTAACCGTAGCCGCCATCCAGTTATCCGCGCAACATCCTTACGATCCCCATCAACGAGCGTTTATATATATATATATATATATATATATATATATATATATATATACATGCACACAGGCAATCACTTCCATGCATTTACACATTTATTTTATATCTAACAGTGTTTTAATGTGTATGTATATAGTAGATATATGACAGCAGATATTATACATATCGTTTTCAAATGAATATTACTGTATATGTGTATACAACAGAATTTATTCTGGAGTGGAAACACATCCTCGTTTACAAGCGGATTTATTTACGAATAGAAATAAATAGAGAAAACTATAAATAAAATACAGCCCGTAAAAACAAAGTTTTTTACTATATCCATCTAGTATCCTATAATGCGTCTTATGAAGCAGTTACCTCAAGAAATATATAGACCGCGTTCATTTTACGTCATAGCGTGCGTTTAATCAGGCAGCGCGCCCGTTTTTGTTGCGGCCAATGGCAACGCTACGTATCGGAAAAGTTGAGTCACCGATTCGAAAAGTTGAGTCCCCGATTCTATAAGCTAGCCTTTTTTTGGGGAGCTGAAATTTTTATAGAATAAAGTGTCTGCGAGGGCGAGTCTATCTGCCAAGTTTCAGGACGATTGAATGATTGTAAGTGATCGAATTAGTCGTCGCAAGATTTGACTTTTTAGCCTGTGGCTCAAACAAACATTCAAGATTTCCGTAAGTTAAACTAGATGGATAAATAAAATACAGCCCGTAAAACAAAGTTTTTTACTATATCCATCTAGTATCCATATAACGTGTACTCTGAAAATAGTCCGCGTTCATTTTACGTCATAGCGTGCGTTTAATGAGGCAGCGCGCCCGTTTTTGTTGCGGCCAATGGCAACGCTGCGTATCGGAAAAGTTGAGTCCCCGATTCGAAAAGTTTAGTCCCCGATTCTATAAGCTAGCCTTTTTGGGGAGCTGAAATTTTTATAGAATGAAGTGTCTGCGAGGGCGAGTCTATCTGCCAAGTTTCATGACGATTGAATGATTGTAAGTGATCGAATTAGTCGTCACAAGATTTGACTTTTTAGCCTGTGGCTCAAACAAACATTCAAACATTCAAGATTTCCGTAAGTTAAACTATAGATGGATAAAAAAAGAACGAGGATTCGGCGCAGAAACCACGATATATATATACTCTCGCACACAAACACACAAACTTATGCATACACAAATACACACAAACATATATACATGCTCACACATGCACACACAGACACATATTCATGCACAAATACACACAAGCATATATGCATGCACAAATAGACACACTTATATAAATACATACACGTGTACACACTAGAGCTGTACCGATTTCGATTTTGCCGATTATGCCGATACCGCGTATAGCCGATTATTAAAATAATTGCCGATACCGATACCGCGTAGGGCCGTAGGCCTATAGCCGATTATTAAACTGCCAACACCCAATTGATGAGACCGAATATTTCATTATTTGTTTAGTCAAAATGTTCGGTTCCGAAACATAAGCCAGTAATCTATCGTCACAACTATAAGGGTGGACGTTTAAATTAAGTTGGGAAGTTGTTAACGGATGTTTAATGCGTAGGCCTAAATAATAAGGGACGTAAAACGAAAGATGAAAATCGATAAAATAAACTTGGAATATGCAAAAATTCAAGTAAAATTATTAAATTATAACAAAATTTTGACATCGGCACCGATTAACCGATTATTTCTGCCGATACCCGATTATACCGATTGTTCTAATAATCGGCCCGATTACGCGTATGGCCGTTTAATCGGTACAGCTCTAGTACACACGCATATATATATATATATATATATATATATATATATATATATATATATATATATATATATATATATATATAATATATATATATATATACATACATACATACACGCACAAACGTATACAAACATGCAAACGAACATAAGATCGCGGTGTTGAGCAGCTGGATGTTATCAAGCTGCTTGGAATCGTTTTACAGTCTAACTTTCTTTTTCAAATCACGTTAACTAAATTCTTAGTCTAATAACAAACGAGCGATACTTTCCTCTCAACCAGTTAATACAGTAGGGAATACAGATCTCGAAGTGGCAGGAAATTTATTTTTCAAGCGATAGTTATTTCAAGAATCATATATCATGCATGCACTATCAGAGGCGAAATCTATACATAACTTTGGGGGGGACAGAGTACCTACGAGGGCCGGATTTTGGGGGGACAGAAGGGCTTAAGTCAAAACTTTAGGGGACAGTCCCCCTCTGTCCCCCACCCCATGATTTACGCCACTGTGCACTATATAACACCTGCTCTTGCTGGATTTCTCACCTCACGTGATATTGCGCGCATTAATGCTGCTCTGAAAAAGGCTCTTATGAAGGGCCATGTCAAATATATATTGTATTGTATTTATAGATTTATAAAGCGCCTCTCACAGTGAACACCAATCAGAGGCGCTCCCAGTGCAAAAAAAACCCAGCGAAAAGAGTGGTCTTAAGACAGCGAAAGAAAGCACATGGACCACCAGATAATATCAAAGAACGAGTTGATGAAGGGAATTGGTACCACATCAGTGCATGGAGGGTCAATGAAGGCAAAGCTCGAGATTTAGCCATGCATGGCATAGCAGTCCTCGCTCGTGGGACAAGAAGGTCAAGGCGATCAAGTGAGCGAAGCGGACGGTGAGAGGTGGCAAGAGATATAGGTCGGTGAATGAGGCCACAGAGGTACTTGGGAGCTAGGCCAGAATAAGACCGCGGTAGACAAGAACGAGAACCTTAAGCTGGATACGAGCAGTGAGAGGGAGCCAATAAAGATGTTCATACATATAGGAGAGATGTGAGAGAAGCGGGGCAGTCGGGCAATCAGCCTGGGAACCGCATTAAGCACAGATTGAAAAGGGGAGAGGCGCACAAAAAGGTCTACAAAAAGAGAGTTGCAGTAATCAATTCGGGAGCAGATGAAGGCATGGACTATAGACGTAAAGACCGAGGATGAGACAGAACGTCGAATTGTTGCTCTGAGACGTCTCTGGAAGTAGCAGGAACGGGTGAGATTCTTAATGTGTTCTGAGAAGGTCAGTGTGCTGTCAAGGACTACACCTAGGTCACGGACACTGGACGAGAAGCTGGAAGATGGAAAAGTTTTTGCAAGAAGAGCGAAGTCGAGCTTATGAAGCTGCTGTCGGGCACCAAACCAGATCAGTTGAGTCTTTGATGAATTGAGTGAAAGCCGATTGGAGGACATCCAGAAGTGAAGGTCCTGGGAGAGAATGCTTAGTATGCATATCAAGTACTGCATACTTAGCATGCATGCTTAATACTTAATATGCGTACTGAGTATACGCGTATAAATATGTATACAGTCGTACCTTAAATAAGCATGAAACAAATACGAACAATATTATCTTCTCCAATGCTTTGTAATGACCTGAAATCTATCATTCTAATCTAATCTAATGACTTATAAAGCGCCGCTAATATTATTTTAAAAAGATGGTCGCTTCAAGTTAGAGTGCTCCACTCTCGGTCAGAGAACCACTATATATATATAGTCTATGTATCATCATCAGTTCCTGACGCCAGCCATTTGGCTGTGATGGGTACGAATAAATTATATCCATTGTCCGCGGTCATTTTTCAAATCCATTGCTTCCCTAAGTGTTAGTCCAAGTGATGCTATGTCTATATATACACAGTGATGCATGGGCGAAAGTTAACTAAATATATAGTTGCAAACTATAACTAAAAAATTTAGTTAAGGCAGAAGTTTAATTAAAATACAATAGTTTAGTTAAAACCAAAGTTTAGCTAATATTATTTAGTTATTAACAAAAACGTTTGACTAATATTTGTTAGTTATTAGATAGAAAGTTTAAGTAACAAAACCAGCAACTATCTTCTGCAATGATTGTCATGAGTAACTGGTTTTATTACTCAAGTCAAGTGAACTGCATTGCATTGCACGATTAGCAACTTTCTTCATAATTTTCTTGTAGAACTGCACTAGGACTATTAGTCTATATAGTACACATTATATATATAGTTTGAAAGTGAAATTGTCATTGATGCTCTGCATTATTACAGTTCACTTAACCTCTGTCATTGTTGAAACGTTTGTGAAAAAGTTTGGAAAAAGTTGGAAAAAGTTTAACTAAATATGCTTAGTGTAGTTAACTTATTTACAAAATCAGTTGCCAACTTTTATTTAAACTTTTTTATTTTAGTTTAAAAATAATTATAGTTAAATTAAAATTTTTTTTAGTGCCCATCACTGTGTAGGATATATATCTAAAAATCAAAGTTAGGCCTATTAGCAGTGTATAGGAAATATATGTTTGTTGGTGGACTCGTCATTGAATTGACCTCTGAAACTCGTTCAACAGTAACTGTTGTTTTATTATAAACTCGTAATAATTAAATGGAGATTCTGAAAAGGTGGCCAAAAATCAGCCAACTATAGAGAGAGGTTTTTAAGATCGGATGACGACAATTGTCAGTCAAAAGTTTCGCATGACATAGAAATTAAGACGGAGAAAATGTTTCAAAATGGCTGCCTGACACTGCATACATTCGGTCATACCTCATGGCTTGTTTCTCAACCCACACTTGTAACCCCTATGAGCCCATCAGTACTTTACAAGCGAAGGCACCGATATGTATCAAATTGCCGCTTAACAAACGAAGAATTGTACATAAAGAAATGAATACAACTGAACTGGCTATAGCAGGAAATAAGTCCTGAAGACAATGATATGAAGCGATTGTACAGTTGGATGACGAATGATGTGTTGCATCAGTTTTCCGTAACAAGCGATCGATGTGACGAAGGGTTAACCTTTCAACTAAAGGTCAGAGATCAGAGGAAGGTCGTGGCTATTCTTACACTCTTTCAACCATAACAGTAAGCGTCTGTGGCAAAAGGGGAGTTTAATAGGGGTAGAAGGAACTCACCTGGAAAAACATTTGCTACTTTAGATGCTGATAGATGATTGGATAGATGGATGGATGGATGGATGGATGGGTGGATGAATGGATGGATGAATGAATGGATGGATGGATGGATGGATGGATGGATGGATGGATGGATGGATGGATGGATGGATGGATGGATGGATGGATGGATGGATGGATGGATGGATGGATGGATGATGGATGGATGATGGATGGATGGATGGATGGATGGATGGATGGATGGATGGATGGATGGATGGATGGATGGATGGATGGATGGATGGATGGATGGATGGATGGATGGATGGATGGATGGATGGATGGATGGATGGATGGATGGATGGATGGATGGATGGATGGATGGATGGATGGATGGATGGATGGATGGATGGATGGATGGATGGATGGATGGATGGATGGATGGATGGATGGATGGATGGATGGATGGATGGATGGATGGATGGATGGATGGATGGATGGATGGATGGATGGATGGATGGATGGATGGATGGATGGATGGATGGATGGATGGATGGATGGATGGATGGATTGGTTGATGGATGGATTAATGGATGCATGGATGAATGGATGAATGGATGGATGAATGCATGCATGCATGGAGTAAGGGCGAGCTGGCTAGCGATCGAGCGAGTCAGACAGTCATTCAGTCAGCCAGCCAGTCACTTAATCAGTTAGTGAATTAATAGGTCGGCCAGTCAGCCAGTGAGTGAGCTAGTGAGTAAGTAAATCTTACCTGCTGCCATGAATTATTAGTATCCAGTGATAAGAAAGACATTTCTCCTCCTCCTCTTCTTCCTCCTCCTTCCCTTCTCCTCCTCAGTGGAATAAATCCTCCGGTTTGTGCTGTTTCATATAAATGGAATAATCGACCGTTGGATCCTGTATAATATAATATGTGCAGTAGGTCCCAGTTATCAGATGAATTATGATGTCACCCTATTAGGAGGAAACGTCGTCTTATAGACTGCTGTCACTCTCTGCTTCACCCCGTCTCTCTCTGTGTGGGTGGGTGAATGTGTGTGTCTGTGGTCGTCTGTGATTTAATTCTCTGAGTCGCCCGGAGCGTTTAACGGATCTCCTCTGCAGCCTCCTTCGTTCGTCGTCGTCGTTAGTCGTATTAACTTCCTTCCGCCTCCAAAACCAAAGTCATCGCGTCTCAACCAACGTCGTCCTCATAATATCCACAGCCGTGTATTATACCCTTATTACAGTTCCTCCTCCATCGTTGCCTTGTTGTCCGAAGGCGAGCATCGTCCGTTGACCGGGCGAGGGGCGTGGTCGACCCGCCCCCTTCTGCCGGTCGGTCGGTCAGCTGCATGGGATGCGGAGGCTAGATGGGCCTAGGAGGCAGGATGGAGTAGAACGGGTCGAGGTGATTGGCTGCCTGATGGATGCTGTGGCAGGCGATGGGCAGCGTCTGGAGGCGTGGCCAATCAGAGATTGACACTCGCTGTTACTTCGTTAGGAAACATTCATGGGTGGTAGTGGTGATGATGGTGAGCGTAATTTTTACAATCGATCAGACTCTTCTTGTAGGATGGTAACTTATGACAATCATCAAAACTGCTCTCTAAACTGAACAGAAGAAAAGATGACAATTACTCATCCCTCTATGGCTCCTCTTCAATTCACTTTCGTTACCCTTTCTATTGTTTTCATCGAAGGTGGAGCTGCAGAATATTTCCTTAAGAGCTGCTTATGTCATCTCTCTCTCTCTCTCTCTCTCTCTCTCTCTCTCTCTCTCTCTCTCTCTCTCTCTCTCTCTCTCTCTCTCTCTCTCTCTCTCTCTCTCTCTCTCTGTCTGTCTCTCTGTCTCTCTGTCTCTCTGTCTCTGTGTCTCTGCTCTGTCTGTCTGTCTGTCTGTCTGTCTCTCTCTCTCTCTCTCTCTCTCTCTCTCTCTTAGGCTGATCACACTTCCATACGACACATGCTAATCTATATTTAACGTAAGCTGCATGATCTCGCTTCCATAAGAGTAAGACAAATGCTAATCTGTGTATATGTAGCAGCCTAAATATAGAGCTATAATCAAAGTGATTTTGGATAATTATGACTGAATACATTGTATACTTAGTTAAATGAAAAACTAATTTATTTATTATGGGTGCGTGATTGGCTAAGTAATTAATAAATGAATTGTTATTGGTGGTGTGAGAATTCATTACCTAACCGTAGAGCGCTGTTTAAACAGACGTCATTTAACGATCGTTTGTTTATAGAAACAGGTGTAAGTTGTTTAAACTGTTTCTGTTCCTCGGCCGAAGACCTTCACAGAGACCATAAATGTCCAAAGACCGGACGGTCCGTTTGAACTGGGGCTATGAAGGAGGACCAGATGCCAGGCCGAGGTCTGAGGGGTGACGACCCTCTCTCTATCTACATCGCCCCTGGTCAGACCAGATGACCAGGGCGGGCGATCGGTCGGTCGGTCAGTCTCTCTGGCGGCCAGATTAAAGCTGGTCAGTTCTGCATTTCGTATAACGAACGCTAAGTGGTCACTATGTCCATCCGACAACTGACCGAGCGTCACTAAGTGCAACGTCTGATCAAGGTCCTGTCCGTTGACCGTACAAGACTCTCCCTATCTCGCTCTCGCTCTATGTCGCTCCTCGGATATTCAATTTACCTCTCTACCTTTGGATGGATGCCTTCGGCGATGTCTCAATTCAGTCCTTTGATTCAATTTACAAACCGTTTACATTCTGATACTCTGCAAGAAGGCAAGACCTCAGTCAGTCAGTGAGTCAGTCAGTCATTCATTCAGTCAGTGAGTCAGTGAGTCAGTCAGGCAGTTTAAGCCAAATTAATAACGATTCGAAATCAGTTATCAACAGATTGTAGTTTTGTGTACAAGCATGAACTTTCTGGTATACCAAAGGACGATGCCATAAAAATCGCGACATTTATGCATCCATTGACAGTGACCATGCACACACGATGTCTGATGGTAGGCAACGTGGACAACAATCGAAACAGAACAACAACGTCCAGGGTAACTTACAAAAAACTTCTGTCACGACTGTTAGAGTCGATCGTAACAGTCACGTTAACTTTTAAAAATGTACATAACCCGAAGCAACGTCCATCCACCATAATTATGAGAGAAAAAGACAGACAGACATACAGAAAGAGAGAGGCAGGCAGGCAGACAGACAGCCAGACAGGCAGACAGACAGACAGACAGACAGGCAGACAGACAGACAGGCAGACAGACAGACAGAGACAGACAGAGACAGAAACATAGACAGAAACAGACTGACAGACAGAGACAGACAAACAGACAGACAGAGAGACAGATACAGACTGACAGATAGACAGAAACAGAGACAGACAGAGAGACAAAGACAGACACAGAAAGAGAGACTGTCTGTCTGACAGATAGACATAAACAGAGTCAGAGACAGACAGACTGATGATATACACAAAGACAGATTGAGACAGACAGACAGAGACAGAGCCGGAGACAGAGGCAGAGAGGCAGAGAGACAGAGAGCCATAGAGACATAGAGAAAGACAGACAGAGAGAAAGAGAGAGAAGCAGGCAGACAGACAAACAGACAGACAGAGAGACAGAGAAAGAGCGACAGAGACAGACAGACTGACTGACAGGTAGATACACAGAAGACAGACAGACAAGACAGACAAGACAGACAGACAGACAGAGTTACGCTTGGATAATTACTGGTCAATCGAACGTGTCAAAGAACAATAGTTACTGGTTGCGTTGATATCATCCTCCTGCCATCTGTTCGTGAGGTCAACGATAAGATCTCGTCTTTAATCGTCTAATTGTAAACTGAAGAGACTGATTTCAAAGGTTTCGATTCAGATTGGACCGGGAAATGGAAAGGGCGACATCGTCCACCTGGAAGACGTCATTTCCAGCTGCAGTCCAGACACTTCCGCCGTCGTTTAAATGCAACATGATATACGTCGATAGGTTGTAACTAATGGGTCAGTTGAACGTCCTTATAATATTATATCTGTGCAGGACTTCCATTCAAAGAGAAACTCTTGAACAGATCAATCAGTATTATTTATTAATTAATTAATTAATTAAATGTTCCATAGGCGCGATTTGCGTTACATGACGTTACATCACATCACAATATCATCGTTCATTTAACTGGAAATGTTCTTTACGTACAACGTCTTCACTTTGTTTCAAATAACTAATTACATTATAGGAAATCTGTTTAAAGAAATTGGATGGCCCCGGCCGTTAATGTATAACTTGTATGTATGCACGTATGTATGTATTTATGTATGAATGTATTCATGTTTGTAACATATAGCGCCTTTTAAATATCTATGAAAGCGCTAAATGAAGCGTTTGAAGATAGTTTGAAGATAGTTTGAAATGTTTGCTAAACACATCCAAATGCAACTGTCATATCGGCCCCAGTCATATCGGCCCCTCACAAAATATCCCATGTCCCAAGTACTTTTAAGTTGGATTGATGAAAAGAATTCTTTGCGTATAGAACTCGTATTGGTAAAACCGTAGTTTACGTTGCCAAATTATTTTATGTGGTCAATGGAAGTTGGATTGCTGAAAATAATTTTGGCGTTAAAATGGAAGTTGGATTTATGAAAAATAATTCGTTGCGTAAATAGAAGTTGGATTTATGATAGTTGTAATTGAAAGCGTTTAAATAATTGAATAAGCCAACCAGTTATAGCATTAGACGATGGTCTCCGCAGTCCATTGTCCAGCTGAACCGTCGCTAAAGGCCTTATTTCAACATAGTTTGTCAGCGTAAGTTTAAAAGTACTTGGAACATTGAATATTTTGTATGGGGCCGATATGACTGGGGCCGATATGACTGGGGCCAATATGACGGGGGCCGATATGACGGGATCCGATTTGACGGGGGCCGATTTGACGGGGCTGTTTTGTCGAGGCCATTTGACGGGGGCCGTTTTGTCGGGGCCTATTTGTCCTGGGCTGTTCTGACGGGTCACCGTTTCGAACGAAGACCTTATATATGCATGGCCATGGTATATTCAGCAAACTTCTGATCAGCATGCGGGGTGGGATGACAGACCAATTGGCACCACCATCGTTCGTTAATTCTTCTCCAGATCATCATGCTCCATTTAGACCCAGCTTTTCTCTTATATATATATACACACACACATATATATATATATATATATATATATATATATATGTACATAATTATTATGCATATGTTCGCTGTTCAACGTTTTGGCCGCGTTTCAACTTCATTTAATGACTCATTCTTATCAGACAATCAAATCGCAAATGCATTGCTAAGGTCAGTTTTTCACGATTTATATAGCCTGGAATATATTATATATATATACGTATATATATATATATATATATATATATATATATATATATATATATATAGTGCTATATATGCATGTATGTGTGCGTACCTTTGTGTGTTCGTGTGTGTTTGTATATAAAATTACGTCATAATAGCTTGTATGTGTTTGTGTGCATATGAATAACAATGTATAGGCCTACGGATTGCGTGCATTGTATATGATATGTATATAATTATTTGCCATGGACGCAGTCGCTGCTCTTCAGTCTTCACATGTATACGACGACGACGACGACGACAGTCTGACTATAATATAATATGCTAATTACTGGCTCGAGGGTAGATGTATATGTGGGGGCGGAGGAGGACGGAGGGCGGAGGAGGACGGAGGGCGGAGGACGGAGGGCGGCGGCGGTTAATGCAGCACGGAACCGTCCGATCCCTTCCAATGTGTATATATACGTAGCCTATATATAAGCGTCAATTATGATGCAGCTGCAGTCTAGTGAAAGCTCATTTGTCATATTCATTCTTCCACTGTTTATCTCTCTGTGTCCGCGGTCGTATACCTGTACATATATACATATACATTATATATATATATATATATATATATATATATATATATATATATATCCGATGGAAAGTCTGTCCAGAGAAGACTGCAGAAGTCCTGAGCTTTATAGACTCACTCCAGTCTCTTCTACTATACATATAGATATACATATATGCATAAAAACTAGAGCTGCGAATTTTAACGATTAATTATTCGATTAATCGTTAACAAATTTAATCGGTTAATTTTGGCTTGCTCAAGTAATTTTCTTCTTATTTCGTGATGTCGAGTGACCCATTTCTGGAGTATACACTGTGTCCGGAAAAATTCCGACCCCCACAGATGTGGTTAAAAAACTATAGTAGATAATAATCGATTTAAAAAATACAAAAGCATTTTCATCTTGACATACTTACAAACGAAATTCTTTGTAATGTATTAACGGCCCCGTTTAAACTTACGTCATAGTGACGTATTTGAGTTTTATATTTTGTAAACAAAGTTGCAAGAAAATGGCGTTTAGCGAGGAAGACAAAATTGTTATAAAATTTTTACGCCAAAACAAGAAATATGGAGCCAAGAAGTTTCTGAAAAATTTCCGAACAAGGGTTGGACATTAGGTGGACTAAAGTACCTTATACGAAAAATTGATCTAACCGAATCGTGTAAGCGTCGCAAGGGTAGCGGTAGACCGAGAGTTGCACGGACAACTGAAAATATCGAAGAAGTTGAGGGTCTCGTTTTAAGTCAAGAAGATCGACCTCAATCACATCTAACGCTAAGAGAAATCGCTCGAGAGACTGGAATTTCAAAAACTTCAGTGCACGAAATTGTCAAAAATGACCTTCATCTAAAGTGTTTAAAGAAAAGACGAGCGACTGAATTAACAGAAGCCAACAAGGAAGCACGGCTCGAGCGTTCAAGGATTTTGTTAGATCGCTATCCTGATGAAATGGTAAACTTTATTTGGTTTACAGACGAAAAGTTGTTTACCATCGCCACACCAAAGAACAGTCAAAATGATCGTCTGTACGTTGCCACCGGAACTCGGAAGAAAAACATCCCAGCTAATCGTTTGCTTAGTACTCGCCCAACATTCAGCCAGTCAGTAATGGTTTCAGTTGGTGTATCTGCTCTTGGTAAAACAGACATACATTTCATAGAACCTGGCGTTAAAATAAATGGAGCTTACTATCGAGATTCTTTGTTGTTGGAAAAATTATTACCTGATATCAGGCAATATTCAGATTACTACACATTTCAACAAGATGGTGCTCCAGCTCACCGAGCACGTGAAACTGTCGAACTGCTGATAAAGGAGACTCCAGATTTTATACCTCCAAATCTTTGGCCTCCAAACAGTCCGGACTTAAATCCTGTTGATTATAAAATTTGGGGAATAATGCAGGAGAAGGTATACAAGACAAAGGTCAGAAACATTGAAGAACTCCGTGAGCGAATTGTTAATGCTTGGGATGAATTTGATCAACTGGTCGTCGATGCTGCCGTTAGTCAGTGGCGTGTGCGTCTCGTAGCTTGTGTTGAAGCCAATGGCGGACATTTTGAACATAAATTATAGTTCACTAATATTTCAGGATTAAATTGTTTTTGGAATTTTAAAAATTGATGACAATTCACTAGTTCTCTCATTCGTATCTCAGGGGGTCGGAATTTTTCCGGACACAGTGTACATTAGGGTGAAAATGATAATGTGAAACGCTTGAGTGCAAATTTAGCGATCATTTGGCATCTATAGGGCACATGCTGATGGAAAAGTCCAAGAGCACGATTAACTGTCTTCATTTCAATAAACAGTTCGATTGAATTTTCTTGTATGTATAGAAAGAAAGTTGTAACTGACTACATTTTTAACAGTTCTCACGCTTTATAAGTAACCGACACCAAATTAATCGGATGTAATCGATTAATCGAAGTTAAATTTAGGAGATTAGTCGATACAAATTTTTTAATCAGTATACCAGCCCTATAATATAAACATGGAGATTTCATTATTTTTTCAGCATTTAATGTGGTCAGGTCTACGCTATGCACTGCCATGTACACATTACGCGGCTAATGTAATCGTTGTAATTGTTATGAGGAATTTGCATAGCGCCACTCCGAAAGGAAAACTAACTGTATAATCATTCTCATGGAAGATACGTAGAAGATGAAAAATAAGCTGAACGCATATAGACCTCGAAATATCTTCTGTGGACATTCCGTCTTACATTACAAGTCCATGCAACATGTCTTCAAGGAATTGCTACATTTATATAGCGCTATCGAGAGAGGGTGCTACTGGTGGAGAAAAGCAGTAGGAGTCAGACTTTAAGCCATGGCGCTTGAAGCCTGATATCAGCCTCATGACGCTTCTTTGCGTCTTATTCATGAAGGTGCAAATAAGGCTAAACCTTATCTAATCCAATATAATCTACATTTTTAACCTAATCTAACCCATTGACTTCTATGGCGCCGTTATCATAATATGAAGGCATCAAGTGATTCAAGTGAAATCGTTGTCAAAAGCAGAATCAATTGGAGAAGTCATGTGGAATCGTATGGTGGATGAGAAAACCGGAAGTCAGTTGCAGAAGCAATCCATAGATATACTATATATAGTCTATGGGCGTATACATCGCATGTGTAAAGAGAGGTGTGTACAATTGGAAGAGCGATTGTGTCTTGTGTCATCTGTCTGACAATTATTGGCGAAGACATCGTCGTCTATTGTTCGTCGATTTATAGGAATCTCAACAACGTCATCTGGACGAAACAGAGTGTAAGAATTGGACCGGGAAATATTAGAAATGCAGATGATGTCAATTGTGAGAAAAACTGTAACGGAACTCTGTCTCTGTCTCTGTCTCTGTCTTTCTCTGTCCCTCTGTCTGTCTCTGTCCCTGTCTCTCGCTCCCTATAGGACTCTGTCTTTGTCGACTGCAAAGTGGTCGGTCGATTGTGTTGCTTGAGGCGATAAAACGAGAGAGAGACAGACAGACAGACAGACAGAGACAGAGAGACAGAGAGACAGAGACAGAGACAGAGACAGAGACAGAGACAGAGACAGAGACAGAGACAGAGACAGAGACAGACAGAGACAGACAGAGACAGAGAGAAAGACAGAGACAGAGAGACAGAGAGACAGACAGAGAGACAGA
This sequence comes from Aporrectodea caliginosa, assembly GCA_020284085.1. NCBI lineage: Eukaryota > Metazoa > Annelida > Clitellata > Crassiclitellata > Lumbricidae > Aporrectodea > Aporrectodea caliginosa. The sequence goes on from JACEVL010000898.1 coordinate 503,763, forward strand.
GAGAGAGAGAAAGACAGAGACAGAGAGACAGAGAGACAGAGACAGAGACAGAGAGAGGGCATACTGCCTTCTCAGCAGCCATTCATTGACTATGCAGTCATTCATTGACTATGCAGTCAATTACTAAGAGCTCTTAATTAACCTCTCATAAGTAACAATGGATAAAAAAAGTCACTTGGTCAGACAGAAATAGACCCACCTACAGACAACCAGACAGGCAAAGGCAACCGGTAGCAGTGGTAGTTCTTACGGGCAATGAATTCATTAATTAGCTAATTAATTAATTTAACTGTTTTGTAATTTGTTCTAATGCGATTCAGTCAACTTTAGACCAGTTGCAATTAAATCATACACTCACATAATTATATTGAAAAAATAAATCTATTAGACAGCTATAATTATGTTATGTCAAGATTCTTTGTGGTTCGGGAGTAACAGTGAAACAAGACGAGAGTCAGGAAAATTTCATGGAAAGTCATTCAATCTCTGGTGCGAGATATTTTGCTTTCGCCAGATGACAGCACGAGCCATTGGTTGTGGAACCCAGCATACGCCACTGAGTTACTCTGTATTCGCTAGAGGGATACACTTCACGTCGATGATGATGATGATGACGACGACGACGATGATGATGATGATGATGATGACGACGGCCACTACTAAGATAATCGAGAGATGGTGATGAGATGATCACGTACAGGATGATGATCATCTATATGATCATCTCATCGAGTGTGTTCTGTCATTCGAAGTAGACAGCAAAGACCGTGGCTACGGCGAATAGGTTTCCCTTCCTGTAGCAGACGTTGGCATAGTTATCCGTCTGTCCATCCCAGATACAGCGACTGGCGCACTCGATGCCCTGATGCCTGTCTTCGCCGACGATCACGTGACAGACGAACCGGAAGCGCGGGAAGTTCATCTCCTTCAGTCGACGTCTGATGACGTCAGTGAGGTTGATCGACATCTGACTGCAGTTGTCGTAGGTGTACTTCTCCTCGTCAAGGAAGGCGCTCAGAACGTCCTTGACGACCTTCTCCACCTCTTCCCCGTTGAACTCCTCACCCGATGAGGGACCGAGACGGTAGGTGTTCTCTGGGGTGGAACTCCTCCCGAACCCTCCGCCTCCTCCTCCTCCTGCAGCCGAGGGCTTCATCGCTGACCCATCCGTCCGGTGACTTCCAGCGAGGCTCTGTCGACGGGAGAAGCGACGACCCATTGCCCCTGCGGAGGAGGAG
>JACEVL010000898.1:510000-512500 GCA_020284085.1 Aporrectodea caliginosa
TGGCTCCCGGTTGAGGACAGGATCACATTCAAGATCATCTTCATGGGACGAACATCGATGGTTGGTGCGGCCCCAGAGTGCATCAGTGAGCTCTCTGTTCCCGTCTCCAGCCTGCCAGGGTCGTCGATCCTTCCGCTCTGCAGCTCGTGGGGACTTGATGGTCCCACGCTCCCGTACATCGATGCGGGCGCACCGTGCCTTCTCATGCATTGAACCTTCATACTGGAACAGTCTTCAGCCGTTTATTGATTCAACAACAGCATAAATAAATTATTAACAATCAGTCATTTTCAAAAAACTAATCTGTTGATGCCGTCAACAGGACAGCCCTAAAGGATAAAATAATCCGCTATTGCAGAGCTGCCCCTTTTCCATGGTACATTTACAGATGGCAAGACGATTTTTACGATCATATGATTAAAGAAAATTCAACTTAAATAGCAATGTTAGGGCTAAATCATAGCCAAACAACTAAGTAACAAAACATTGCAGTACAAGATTTAAAACAAGCAAAACGAAATCAAAACAAAACAGATTATAATGTCCACAGTTGTAACCATAACAATCTTTAGTACAGGTACAATCTATCGAGTCATATTCTTTTTATGTGTTCAACAGATAATGTTTGAATTCAGCTTTAAATTGAGCCATGTGTAATATACATGTATTTATTAAATTGGGAGGAAGAGAATCCCAAAGTGGTGGACTTGAGTATTTAATTGAGAACTGCTTAGTCCTGGTTCGTGCCCCTGGGGTTCGATATTTTCAGGATGCTCTAGTAGCATGTCCATGGATAGCTACACCCTTAAGGAAATATTTATCAAACAGTGATGGAAGAAGCCCATAATGATAACAGTACATGAATAGTCCAATTTGATATTTTTTAATATCATTCAATTTTAGTATATTGTGCTCTTTAAATATTAATTTTGTACTATCAGACCATCCCAGTAAGCAAGTCACACGTATGGCACGTTTATGGAGAGTCTCAATGCGTTTTAATCTAGAGGAGCAGTTTGAGCCACAACAGATATTAGAGTATGATAAGTAAGGGAAAAACAGCGTTAGGGTTATTTTCGAAATTTCTTAAACGTCGCGTCAGTTAAATCTGTTAAGTAGCTACGTTATGCGCCAAATAAAATGGTCATGTGTATTCATAAATAGAGATCAACTCTAGCAGCTGTAGCGCTCTCTAGCGAATAGAGGAGTTAGAAAAGAGATCATTTATCTTATGTGCTGACTGACAGACCAGACAATGACCAACGAAGGAGTCCGTTGACTATAATATGATCAAATCATTCAGGTCAGCGTGAACAGACAGCTCTGATGCCTCTGACTGGGTTCTCCTCATATATAGCCGCTACAACATTTTATGTTTGCAGTCTGCCGGACATAATGGGCAAAAGTTTTGATCGACACAGTATATTGGAGGCTTAGAGTGATGCACGACATCAACAATATACAATGCAATACATTGAGCACCTCTGAGTATAGTTCCCTTGAAGAGGCGCTATACAAATTCAAGTAATGAATGAATGAATGAAAATTATAATACAGTACACTGTAATACAAAACAATACAATAGAACAATTTTAATTGTAAATGCTGTCGTGTATTTCTTCTGCTTATCCATAAACAGTTATGGGGCCCGATAGCGCATTGGATAACAACTGGCGTAGAGAGCGAGAGGTACCGAGTTCGAGTCCCGTAGGGCGGATATGCTTTGTAGGCTGCTATTAGCGCCGTGTATTGCAGGCTGTCTGTTCTGTTAGTAGTTAAGATTGTTTCAATTGCATAACATGTAAATGTAAAGCGCAGTGCGTTTGTCAGGTGCTTAATTAAAGAAAAGGTATTATTATTATTATTATTATTATTATTATTATTATTATTATTATTATTATTATTATTATTATTATTATTATTAGACTCTCTTCTTGTAAAAACTATAAACTCACAGCAGCTGTGCTTGACCCACTTTATTTAACTGCATGTATATACGACGCATCCAATGCACACTGCAGGTGGTCACGTGATGCCACATACATTGCGTCTCAGAGACTGTCGTCGTCGAATGGCAATAAAACCTGCGACAGACGAAGATCGAACTCGTCAGACCCTCATCAGCCATTGACAACACGTCAAACGCAGGACGACGTCATGTTTTTCTACAGCAAAACATAATAGTTTCTGTAAAAAAATCGTCCGTTCGATTACACTTTGGAAAACGTTTGTCTGACTCATTTCTTGACTATCAAATTCATACCTGATAATCTGTGCACAGCCAAGATATCTTGCTTTCCAACGTAACTCAGGTCTATCTTAGGTTGGACAAACAACGAACTAGAACTCGATTTTCAAATGCGATTTATCTGCATAGTGGTTTATAGTTACGATCAGCTGCACATTTACTTAAATTGCCATGAAGAAGAAGAAGAAGAGCAGTCCCTTGAGCTAGCCCTGAGGCAGCCATGGGTATGAAGTGTTAGCGACTTCATTTTCT